>MJUU01042417.1:55667-83847 GCA_002080025.1 Modiolus philippinarum
ACCATAACACTGGAAGTTGTAACAGATACATTTTTTGTCACATAGAACAGATGCAATGAATTACTAAAACACAGCAAGACTACAATGTCTGTGACATTTTTTCCACGTAGAACAGATACATGTATTACTATTAACAGAAAAAAATAGGACATTTTTTTATAAAACAGATACAAGTTCTAAAACATCAAAAGTAACCAGAACAGATACAAGTACAAATGTATGATATCATTACATTTTCCCAGGACAATTTCTGTCGCATCAAACAGATACCTGTAATTTTACAACACTGCAAGTACATATAGATATGACTCTTTTTTCTGATAGAACAGATGTATTGCTATAACGCTATAAATAACCATGACAATTGTTTACACATAGAGCAGATACATGTATTACGATAACATTACTAGTATTGTGGACTTTTTCATTACACAGGACAGATATATAAAAATGGGAGATGTGGTATGATTGATTATGAGACAGCCTTCCACTAAAACAGACAAATTATAACTTCTACAGGTCGCATTACGGCTTTCAATGTATGCTCTTTATTTTTCTTAGATATGGTGTACTTGTACATGAGATAATATCTCATGTGTACACTTTGTTCAATTACTATTNTTTGGTTTTATGCATTTTAATCATTTTTGAAATAATGGATTTCCTTTGTTTGGGTTCTAGTGCTGCTGATGAGGAATTAATTTCCGAAATGGCCATACAGCTTATTAAAATTATTGCAGTTGGGGTTAACATATGTGTTATGGACTCATGTTCATTTACCCCATATCCTTTCGTAAAATATTTCATCGGGATCCATACCGTAAAGCAAGCTGTTTACTTGTTAGTACTTTTTGAGTTATTAGAAGGAAATTGTGTTGCGTACACATGATATATGTTGATCATTTACACATGTTATTCATACTACAAAATTGAATAATTAAGTAGATTTGTAGGAATGATGTATGACTTTATTGATTTATATTATTTTTCAGGAAATTCAGGCAAGAAGCCGACAAAGAAGAGGCTGAATAGGCAGTGGGAGCTTTTGGTCCAAGGGTAAATTTACTTATGAGATTTTCACGCAGATTTTAGCGATAATCATATTATAATTTTATATACAAAATTCAATGTTATTTGATATCAGGGTTTTGGCCAAAACCTACTTAATTAGTTACAACTCAGCTAGCTGGCAGCTTCTTCCATTTTATCTTCTATCAACTTTTTATTTGAGGAGTATGTGTAATATTTTTTGTTGGATGATGGGAAATTGACCAATTTTTTTTCTTTTGTTTTTAATTTGTACTTAAGTATCAAATCGGTTATGTTATCTACTGTAAATTCAGAAATAATTGGGGAAAAAAGCAACAGGATGGGAATTGCAATAGTTGTTTTCTGATGCAGGTTTTACAAAATTGCATTGAATTAGCTTGCAATAGATTTACAATATAAAATGCAAGCCGTAATTTCCAAATTTTCAGTATTTTGAATTTATTTTAGGCCAAAAAATGGTGTGAAGACTCATCACAGCCACCAAGCTTGGCCATGATCTATTTAGATGGCAACAAGATACTGCATTTTGGTAAAAATGGTTTTGAATATTTATGATATAGATACATGTATACTAACATTTGAAAAATGACAACAATTATTGTATGGCCATGATGGCTATAAAGGTTTTTTGTACAAAGTAACCAATGTTTAATAATAATATTCAATATTCTGTAATATTGAGCTTATGCAAGCATAAATTTCAAATGAATAATAGTTGTCGTGTAATTTTTTTCCAAATAAGGTTCATACTTGACTACTGTTTGTCAAAAGTAGAGTGCCTTGACTACCTATGAAAATGTTACTATGTCTTTTGAGGGAATCACAAGACTGTTTGTTGAACCCTTCTTTGTTAACAATATTGCAATCACATTTTTTTTAATATATATATATATATTTTCTTTTAGGACCTCCACATATGGATGAATTCTTCAACCAGGAAGTTTTCCAGATATTTAAAGACAAAGCTTTGTCAAGGTCCCTTTCATTACAGGGGAATTCAGTAGTTAATGGTATTTTTGTTAGATATTTGTATAAGCATGAAAGATTTTTTTCCTGTATGTCATCTGCTATGTGTTCCCATGGAGATTATGTACTCTCCTGTTAAAAGAATTATATTTCTCTGTATTGTGAATGATAGCGTGATCTCCAAACATGAATGCAATCAAGAACATATTTGTACGAAGCAGTATACTATACAAAATACCAAAACAAAAAAAATTAAAGTCAATACTTCCATAATATATATCTACCAAGATGAGGTAGAACTCAGTGGTCTGCAAGACAGTTAACTCAGAATTTTATTTTACATCTTACTGAATACTTTTTGCATTTTGAAAAAAAACCTGAATTGTGTGTAAATATATGAAAAATCAAGCACAAGAGAGATAACTGTGACCTTCAACAACTAAGATTAATATTTTCCTGCTACTAAACAGTTTTGTCTTCCAAAAACTTATTTGCACAGGGAATAACTTTACAGAAATGTATTTGAAGTCGGTCATATTTATGCTTTTCTTTGTATTTTTCACACATACTCAATTATTGTACAAGTATTGAAGTGAAGGTTGTGATTTCAAAGAAATGTGCAATCATCAAATACTCCTTGCAAAATGCAGATATAAAAGTTAGTTCATTTTTGTATTGTTCTAGTTGTAAACCGTTATTATTTTTGAATACAGATGTTGAAGAATGTGAGAGAATAGACTTACCATTTTTGGAGTTAGAAAAATACACATGGGATGTTTTAGTTTTCCTGCTTCCAGAAATCCTTAGACGCCAGGGAATTAATGGTAAAAAATGTTTTATCTTAGAAATATTTGTACTTTCCTGCCAGTCTCTTACTTTTTAAATGTTGTCAGAATCATAGACAAAAAATCATTCTAATTATCTGATATGGGAGGTACAAAATAAATTGCCAGTTGCTCTAATAATTTACATTTCAAATGGAGATTTTATCTTGTTCTCATTGACATGACATTTTTTTTTGCCCTTTTCAAATAAACTTATAATTTTTTCTGTAATTTCCCATTTTGATTCATGTTATTATTATAGCTGAAGCACCCATTGCAAATACAGTTGACTCTAGTTGTCTCGAACTCAGCTGAGTCAAAATTTCGGTCGAGTCGAAATTTTGTTCAAGTCCCAAACATTGGTATATATCAATCTATAGTATTTTACTCCTTTTAAGTCAAACCTGGTAGAGTCGAAACTTCACTTGTCTCAAGGTAAAAATAGTCCCAATACAGAAATGTAATGTAATATTTGATGTGTATCTCGAACTGAACATGTTAAAACATTCCGCAAGGTCAATTTAGAAATAGTGTACCAGTTAATTTGTTCCAGGTGTGTCAGACAAACAAACTTTCCAGTGGTTAATTAATTTATAACATCTTACCTTTCATTATTAAATGAAGGGTAGAATTTGTTTAAATTGCTTTATTGGTGATTTGATTTTAGAACATCAAAGATCTTAACCGAATTACTGACATGACATCGTATGACAAATTGATGCGCTTGGGTGTTATTTATGTGTAGGGTCCAACAATGTACGATCATTTAGTTAATTAGCGCATTCACCATGTAACAATTTTTCTCTCATAAACACAACAAAGATAATGTATAAACTCTAAAAATTAAAACGTTGAAAAAGAGCTTGGGGTTGAAAGCATTGCACCAAGCGGATTTCATGCACTACTAAAACCAATACAACAACAAAATTTAACAAAAAGTCAAAATGAATCTGTTATAAATAAAACATAATTCAACAGAGACACAACTGGTACGGTAGTTAGTAACCTAGTACAGACTATACAAAGGTAGTTGAACTTCCATTTGGAAATGTCAATACTTGTTTTAGCATATCGCTCAAGTTGTCTCTCCTTTTCTTAAACTTCTTCAGTCAATTTCGTTGAGTCTAACTTCGGATGAGTAGAAATATTTTCTTGGTCCCTTCAACTTCAAGATAAGGAGAGTCAGCTGTATATATGATTGTTGTATATTTTAAACATTTAGGTATTTTTTACAAGAAATGTGTGATTCTCACAAAATTATCTTCTGTTTTTACAAAAAATATATTTTTTCTCCTGTTATTACAGGAGTTAAATTATCTTGAAAATTAGTGTAATTTCTTGTAAGGTAATAATTGATCTGCGTATTTATTTTATTTTTTGTTGCTGCGGGGTCCCTTTTTAGCTCAAATGCTAAAACAGCTATTAAAGTAATGTTGAAATGAATGTAGCAAAAACTTGTTCAATAATTTTTTGTATTATTTAGGTAAACATTCTTACCAAGAGAAAAACAAACCAGATTGGTGGCCAAATGGACTTAGATTTTGTTCACCAAACAGTGATTGTGAAAGTAAGTAAAGACTACTTGTAATTTTCCATATTCATCAAGGTGAACTTAATGTTATTTTAAATTGCCCCTTATCTAATGATCTGGGGCAGTCTTTCTTTTACTGAAGTTTCCCTGTTCAATAATGATTTTGTGGAACTGCCTCATGACAATAAATTTATATTTTTTATTCACCAATGACTTGCCAAAACCTGCCAAAATATTTTATTTGGAAGAAATAGTATTTTTATGCCATTAATTTGTATCTGATTTACTTAAATTATGTACCTTTTTAAGTATATATATCACAGTCCGAGTCTCTCTTAATTCTATTATTAAAGAATAGCACATACTTTGCTGAAACCATAAAGACCACAAAGATTTTTCATTTCATATTTTATGATTTTTCATCTTATTGTTTTTTTAAAAATATTCCATACATAAAAAAATTTGATTGTAATTTCTCAAAAAGGAACAAGCTTGTCTATCGAAACTATGCTCTAATTCCTGTGTTACCACATAATTAATTCAACTAACAAAACATGCTTTAAACAATTGAATTCAACTTAAATGAGTTTTTTGGGATTATATAGTAAATATTCTCTTGAATTTTTCGTTATATTAATTGAAATTTTTCTGTTGTATACTGTTAGATTACGAAGAAATCAAATTTTCAATAGTAGATGTTATGTTGTTGCATTGTTGTCATGTAGTGTGTATGAACTTACAAAGGTTAAGTCAATTTTTTTAGGCTATAATTGATTTCATTTTTTCTTCATATCATGTCAAGTTGTCCTGTTTTTATTTCTTATATTTAATTTTTTTTTTGCTGTACAATTAACCTAATTTAGTTGAAAAGAAAAGTTCATTTAACTTTATATAATTTTTAAAGTTTAAAGTTGTTACGACAAGATTTTACCTTCTCTACTAGGTAAAAAACACTGTTGTATAATACTTTAACCAAGGTAAAAATGTAATGTATTTTCATTCAACAGCCGTTTTACTTGTAACTTTTTTAGAATGTTTAACCTGTTGATTCCAAGCGCTTGAACGTGACAGAAATGAAGCTAGTCCTTGAATCTTTTTTGCAAAACTGCAAACTTCTGTATATAGTGTGGGTTGTGTTCTTGCATCATGTGTTTTTTTTTATGAATGCCAAATGTTTTGATTGAATTAAAGTAGTTTGAATTGCATGATTTTAACATGATGATTGTCAGAATTATTCCAGTTTTGATTTATGATCTTGTGTGCATGTATTGTTTGTAATGAGCATGAAATTTGAAATGATCAATGAAATAGTGCCATTTAATATTTATCTCAGTAGATTTTTGCACCAAATGATACATAGTAGGAGTCTTACATTGTTTTGGGATNTTATATTTTGTGAATATTGACACACTTTGTTTTTCGGGGCCTTTTACAGCTTGCTTTTCGGTATGGATTCCGATCCATTGTTGAAGGCCGTATCGTGACCTGTAGAAGTTTCAGTTTTTCTGTTTTTGGTGGTTGGATGTCTCATGGACAATCATGCCACATCTCCTACTTTTTATATTACAATGTTGAATTCAGTTTCCTAAAGTAGAATTTTTTTAATTTTTACTTTGGTTTTACTCGAGCTTGTGACATATATAATTAAATCTTAGAGTCCAACTCTTGACAGAAAATATGCTTAATAAAATCTTGACTAATAAGAGCCAAAATTCTTCCCCATATGGATTATTTCAGTGGAAGATGACCTATGGGAGATGGGTGCACGTGCATCGATTTTCCTTGGGCAGAAATTGATCTTCCATCAGCAGAGGACCAATCAATCATTTAAGATAAAGCAAAGTCAGAAATGTGTTCAAGTCTATTGTCAATTGATTTCAATGTCACAATGTAACTAGTTTGTGAAAATGGAGGCGACCATGGAAGAATCGAACACATGTCTATGTTGTTTTTGTTTTGTTCTTGTTGTTCTACAGAATTAGTTAGTTCTTTTCCTTTTACCTCTTCCATGAATATCCAATTGATATTTCCTCCCTTTACATAGTATTGTTAACAAATTTTGCATGACATTTTGATCAAATTAATTAATTACTTTTCAAGATATGTTAGACACGTTTAAACTTAACATACTGAGTGTTCCAGCTAGGATTTAACAGAAGATCAGCACAACTGACAAAGAGGGCACCTTAGAGCAGTTTCAAAACTGAAAAGCACAAATAAAATTATAGGTAAAAAACCAAGTATATTGTTAATTTTTCCGATATGAAGCCTTAATTATATTTTCTGTCATATTGTAAGAAAAGCTGTTGTCCATGTGCTGCTCCCTCAATTTTTGGCTAGCTGGAACACTATAATAAATGAATTGATTTATCATCAAACTGTGATTACTAGAGATAAACAACTTATTTGACAAAATAAAAAATTATAGTGTTAAAGAAATTTATAAAGAAATGCATTTGATTTCTTAAAATTTCAATGTTAGCAGATTGTAATAAATTGTATATAATCCTATCTAAAGGAACATGTGCAACTAAAGTTTAATTTATCAAATCCAAACTTGTCATTATGATTTAAGTTTAAGATGAAATGTTCAACCTTTTTCATGAGGAGACACTTGCAAACTGGTGTGCTTTATAGGTCATAAAACATCTGTATACATTTTATTAATAAATTTGTTCTCTATTAGTGATTTATGCACCCAGGAGAATATTGGAAATTACGGATGACCCCTTAAGTTGCACCAGTTAATCAATATTTTTTAAAGACTGTATTGAAAATACCAAATAGATACCAGTAATAAAAAAATCTTCCCTACAGCATATATCTAAGTGATTTCTTGTATTCAGTTGTAAAAATTTAGTTTTTCAAGAATTAAGAAACATGCTTTTTTTTATGATCAGCATTTTTTTTCTGTTTTACAGACTAGGTGGTATTTTTATTTTATTTTTTGTCTTACTGCATGTTTTCAGTATTATAAAAAAACTTATTTATTTGCTTTTTTCAGTTGTAATTAAGAAGAAGATGAAAGCAGACAGGAGAGGACAACAGATGACAGACAGGACATTGGGACAAACAACAGACAAGACACAGAGACAGACAGCAGACATGACACACAGACAGGACACAGAGACAGACACCAGACATGACACAGAGACAGACACCAGGCATGACACACAGACAGACACCAGACATGACACACAGACAGACACCAGACAGGACACACAGACAGACACCAGACAGGACACACAGACAGACACCAGACATGACACAGATAGACACCAGACATGACACACAGACAGACAGCAGACAGGACACACAGACAGACACCAGACATGACACACAGACAGACGGCAGACAGGACACACAGACAGACACCAGACAGGACACACAGACAGACACCAGAAATGACACACAGACAGACGGCAGACATGACACACAGACAGATCGCAGACAGGACACACAGACACCAGACAGGACACACAGACAGACACCAGACATGACACACAGACAGACGGCAGACATGACACAGACAAGACACCAGACATGACACACAGACAGACACCAGACCACACAGACAGACACCAGACAGGACACACAGACAGAGACAGACAGCCGACAGGATATACAAACAGATGGTGCAGTTTTTAGATGTAAGTTTCTTGTTTGCATGTAGAGCCAATGAATATTCCAATACATAACCAAATCATCATGTATCAGCAAAATATAAATAGCATTAAAGGACACTGAAATGCACATTTAAACCACAAGCAGTTGAAGGCATGCACATAATATTTTCAAAAAACAACAGAAGGAAAATCATAAATCTACACAGTTATGCATCTTTAGACATGTAGTTGACAAGAAACCATATATGTTGGTTAAGAAATAATTCACGAGAGGTATGGTGTAGGAGCCACAGCGAGGTAAAAATAAGAATATAAAGGCCCAGCCCATGTGTAAATGAGTATATCCCTTGGGAATTATTTTGATTCTAAAACAACAATATCCTGTGTATTTCAATTTTGCAGTAACCATCTTTTCTGTGTTGCAATTTTTTCGAGAAAAACTTTTGAAGTTCAGATATTTGCTGAATGACAGAACTTACCTTTATATTAAATTTCTTCTATATCTATGTAAAATTATTCTGTAGTACACTTTATTTATATATTTTTTTTTATTTATTCCAAGTATTCAAAAACCATCCTTTGACATTGTCAAATCTCTTATGATGTATTGTCATATTGCTCATTTGTTTTGACAATATTGTTTGAAAATATAAAGACGTCATCTTAAAATTTTTAATTTCACATGTTGTAGATGCTAAAAATGTTGTTTTTGGAGTTCGACAGAACGAGCCAAATTTTTTGGTCACAGCATGTGAAGGTATAAAGATAACCTTCAACTCTTTAATTTCACTGAGAGATAAACTGTCTGATGAGGTAATATTTTATTGTTGTGTATATGAAAAATAAGATGAACATTTATGTTAATTTAATTTTAGTTTTAAGAACTTCATATAACCTGATGTTTTAAGTTTTGATGAACACTTAAGTACCAAATTACATAATGTTTTGATTAATTTTTGGTGCTGAACTTGATTGTTATCAATTATACTCCTTTATAATTGTTGTCCTATTTTAATAACCCATATTAGACAGAGCAGGTAAAAAATGAACACACAAGATTTATGAAATTACATGAATTTCATTTATATTTTAGATCATAGATTGTTACATGACCACTTTGTTCAGATTATCCAATGTAAGTGGCAATTTATTAATAATATTGATAGGATCTATAATAATAGGATTCTAGCATATAATTTTACATCTTGATACAGATGGTGATCAAAACATTTATTTAAAAGATGTTTAAATCCAATGATGTTATCAAAACTTGATTTGCTTCCAGGGCTCATTAACAGAATTATGAATCTTATTTTCATGGTAAAAAGTGAGAGATCGCTTTCATTATGATACTTTCATGAAAAAGGCAAACATGGATTTTACTGTCTTGAAAATACATGATTATCAGTTGTCAAGCACAATCATATTGCGTTTAAATATGAAATGTCAGACTGTTTGTTTGCTGGTTATTAAAAAAGGCAAATAGATTTCTACAAAATAATGAATGATAATTTATGAAATTTTATCTCCAATATTAAGCTAGTCTTATTGTCATTTCATGTACTTTCAGTGCAGCTTCCAGTACACTAGCTGTGGCATTTTGTCAATGATGCTGCGCATGAATAACCAAGCTGCAGTCACTAGTGTAGGTATTTTTCTCTATGTTCACTCATTCCATTGCTTTAAATCATGATATCACTGACATCATTGGTTTCCAAAGCTGCTCAATGTAATTTTACTGTCGCCATTTCTCTGAACTTTTGTGAATTAAACTCCTATTGACCTTCTATCATAGTAAAATTGTCCTTGTCTAAGACATAAGTTTTATATTGTGATGTTAAATAAATTAGATGTCTTCTCATACCCAGCAAACAAGTGAATAATGTTACTATATTAATATATACATCTCTACAGGGAAAATATTTATATTCATCTTTTTTCTTGTTTTGTTTTTTATATGTAGTACGAATTTGTATCAGAAACAGTTATGGGTGTCTATAACATAGGCAGAGGACATTGGGTCTTAATTGTAAGTACAGAAATGTCCGCTAAATTCTATTTTTATTTAAAGGTCGTATACTGGTAACTTGAAAGAAAAAAAGAACTATTACTTGGATAAACTGCTCTTTTGGTAATTTTGATCCATGTGAAAAGGATAAATGAATCACATTTACATGTGTACTCATAATTTCTTACAAAATAGACCACAACAGTGGGTGTGTTGCAATGGTATCAAATTTTAGAAAATATGTTTTGTGAATATCTTATGTCTTGTCAAACGAATATCAATATAAAGGAACCAATGACCTTTTATAAAAGTACTCATGTTCTTTTTTTTATTATTTAATTATGTCCCTTTTATAGGCTTCAGGGGCATTAATTTTTTATTGTTCTCCAATTGTACATGCCATAATTTTTCTTCAACTAAAAGTCAGCAATTCCTTAAGGGAATAAATAATTTGAAATTTGCCAAATTTTGGTATGTCAACTTCCTGTTGACTGAACTAAAACTCGGTATCTACATTTGAAAAATTTTCGACAGCTTAGGCCATGTAAAATTAATTCTCTGGTTCTCAGACACAGCCGCCCCCTTCAAAATAGGGCCGCTCGTGAATTTTTATTGCCAATCCGGAAAAAAATGCCGCCGACCCGTATTTGACTTTTCAAATTTGGCGCCAAATCTAAGTCAAGCGCGTAGTGACCCGGATCATTGTTTACTCTGACAACATGGCTTCCAATCCAACGCTGAGATTGTTTTCAGTTTGAAACAATTGGTTCCATGGGTCATCATTCCAATAGATTCGTCAATGACTTTTGAATAATTTTGTTGAAAGATGGTGAGGGGCGAATAGCATGACATATGGACTGTGAAGGAGAAAGCCGATGTTCTTGTCCGACGTAACATTCAAACAAAACTGAGAATGACAAAATCATCCCTCTGGCTAGGTTTTGGAAGCTGTAGAACTATTTGGGAGATATTTTAAAGTGATTATCTCAGTGAAGATCGACGAATCTCAGTCATATAGTGATTCTATGACAAAAGGGAAGTTGGCATATTTTTGCTTGCTGCCCATGAACAATGAAACTGACTGAAAAAAGAAAGAAACTGCATGAGAAACAAAATGAAAACTAATAATGGGACACTTTGACAAGGTTATTTATTAATTGGCTCCATGAATGTGAGTTAGGATTTAGTCCTGATGTTGTTGGCACTATTGGCAAAAACTTTGTATACACAGTCACAAATGTTCTATAGATGGTAGATTGATCCATATGAAAAATGTCATGGAGGAAAGAAGCTGCAGAGTGCCACAAACAATGAATAGATTTCTTGGATTTATAATTGAATAAAACATTAATAAAACATATGTTTTCATATAAATATATTTGAATATTTTATTCCAATGCATATATTTAAGATAAAAACAAGCATAAATACACATGCAACAGTATACGGATGGAACTGATCCTATACATACATTGTACACATATGGAAGCATATCGCTCAAACGGCCTGATCCCTATATTCAGCTGCACGTCAAAAAAAAAAAAAAAAAAAAAAAAAAAAAAAANCCCTACCCACATCTGACAAATGGAAAAATAAACACCCTACCTACCTACCCATTTTTCAAAAATCAACTGTCTGAGAACCAGAGAATTAATTTTACATGGCCTTAAACACAGGAACTACTTATGCAAATGATTTGAAATGTTGCATGCTGCTTAACCATCATGAGTTGTATCATGTATGCGAAATAACGATTTCAGATGTCAGCTTCCTGTTTATCAGACTTAACTTTTGCCGGGGCATCTGTGTCCTATGGACACATTCTCTTCTAAGTTTTTTTTATTATGAGTAGTTATACATGTATATTAACAACATAAGCACTTGAACTGTATCCTGTTAAACATTGATTTCATTTTATTTTTTTTAGATAATTGACTTCAATAGGAAAAAAATCACAATTGTTGACCCTCTTGGGGAGCTTCCTGGTACCTTGAAGCGTATATATGGTTTTTGGATGTAAGTACTATTTATGTGATCACAAAATTTGGGAAGGCAAGACAGCGACCATATGTTCACTGTGTGTAATGGTCTATATTTGGGTTAACCCAAATGTTTAAGTTTAATTGACTGAAATAATTTTCTTAAATCAGTCAGAATGAAATTTGGATACAGTATTTAGAAATAATCACAAAGTAAAGCCAAGTATAGTTTGTTGAAAAAATCCATTTTGCTGTTTATTTTTCACAAGTTGGAATTCTTTTGTTCCCTGTCTTTGCTACTTTTGTAGGCAGGTGAGACCCATGTTTGTGGGCAACCTTATAGATATTCAGTATGTGTATTTTCATTATACATGTAGGTAAACATATTAGACATATGAGACACGATACATTATTCCACATTTAAAGCAATCCATCTAATTACCAAACAGCACTACATTCACAGCAGGATATATTACTTCATACTACTGTGCTATTCACCTCTTAGGTGTATAGTACTTATTATATGTAAACTAAGGATACCCAAAATGCACCAGGTGCCCAAATTGAACTAGTTTAATTATACAGTAGTGAAAATAGCAACTTTTTTTAAATTGAACATGGAAAAACTAAACGTTTGTCATTTCTGGCATCATACTAAACCAAAGTTATTGAAATGTGGGCAAAATGAAAGTCAGCAAT
Organism: Modiolus philippinarum; assembly: GCA_002080025.1. Taxonomy (NCBI): domain Eukaryota; kingdom Metazoa; phylum Mollusca; class Bivalvia; order Mytilida; family Modiolidae; genus Modiolus; species Modiolus philippinarum. The sequence continues at coordinate 68,351 of MJUU01042417.1, forward strand.
AAAGAATATAAAAAAAGGGTGGTATAAAAAGCTTACCTTTTTTGTCAGGATGAGTCTGGTAAGAGTGACATAAGTCAGGAAACCTGCAAATGCTGTTATATATTTATAACTGTCTATCATTTAATGGATTCAAAAAGTTCTTTTAAAATTATTAAGAGGCATATACATTTTACAATTAGGTGTAAATTGAGTACCATTTCCCTTCACAAAAAGAAAAGTTCTTGGAAGTTTTTGTACCAGAATGTTGATATAATAAATTTATCCCCAACTTATTTTTAGTGTTTTACGTTCATCTTATGAATGGTCATTAAATAAAAATTGAACAATGTCTTGCATTAAAATTACAAAACAAAGAGCTTGAAAATGGGCGCAATCTGGGTACTCTCACGTTAGTAGATGTTGAGTTGAAGAATAACGTCATGGTAACAAGTTGAAAATTCTTTAAAATATAACTGTACTTTGCTGCCTCCTACATATGATATATACATGTAGAACTTATTGAAATTGTTAACTTTTTTCAGCAATTACCTCAGACTAAGAGGAGACGACACAAAATTGTGGAATGTGACTTCAGTTGATTACAGCAAGCAACAGGATAGCACATCCTGTGGTGTATTTTGTCGGCTGGTAAGATAAATCTAAATAATATTATTCTGTGACCATATGTTCATGTATGATATAAAGTTTGCTTAAGGTATTTTTATGTCACCTGCAACTTGTTGCAGAAGTGACATAAAGGGGACACTTTTGAACTATCCACTGTATTGTCGTCACAAAAAGTTTTGTTGCAGTTTTCTCGGCAACAACATGCCTTTTGCTCTTGATATTTTGCATGCACCTTCATCCAATAGCAGTTTGTTTTCAAAGCAATTTCATGTCCTCAACTCAAATACTTCCTTTACTGAAAACTTAGGAATGCAGTGGCAACACATGGCTACATGTACTATTCTTGTTTTAGTAAACATTGAAAATTTTGCCAAACAAAAATTTAAATTTTAAATTTTATTTTCAGTTTGCCTGCAAATACATTAATGGACAAGATCTAAACATCGATCCTAATAGTATTCCTGTGTTCCGAAGTCAGATATTAGAAACAATTATGGGAAATCCTGGTAAGTTTGTTTATACATGCATTGTATAGGAATTGCCCTTTACTTTATCAAATGTATATTTTAATATGCATTGTCCTGTCTGTCTTCGTGCATTTGCATTAACAGGTGTGCTAGACTCATTCAAAGGAAATGTATGCACAATACGAAGTATAATAGAGCAAAAGGCCTTTCAATTTGTCTTTTATCTGTATACCCATATTTTTGTGGTATATATAAATCATACTCAGTTAACCAGCTCACAGTATGTCTACTGTCAATTCAACTGCTAAAGCAATGGGTTTTTGTTAATTTGGAAGTGTCAGCATTTACAAAATCAAAAGAATTTTTGACAAAATTTCTAGAAAAGTCAGTCTTTACTAATACTTTTTAAAAAATTCAGATGTTTTCGAAGATATTTTCTTTTGGGCCAAAAAATATGGCCATACAAGTATCATTAGGTTTATACTGAGGTAAAATTTTGGTTTGTTTTTTCAATTTTAATTTTAATGCTCACGAAACAAGCAATTTTTTTCACTTTTTATTTCAGATGAAACTTTAGTGATGAAACTTTGTAGAATTTGTATGTCGGAAGAATTGAAAGGAAAAAGTAGAAAAAAAGGAGGAGAAGAGATTGACTGGGTAATATACCCTATTAATACCATAAATATCAAAAATGGAGATCTGGTATGATTGTCAATGAGACAGCCATCCAAATAATTAAACTTCTACACATATGGCCTTCAGCAATGAAGAAAAGTTCATGCAGCAATGTGAGCCATAAAAGGCCCCCAAAAAATTAAAATGTCAAATTATACACAAAAACAACAATTGACCTAATCTGTAGAAAGTCAAAACACAAATAATGATTAACAATGAACAATTAAAAACAACGACTACCACCAGACTGCAGTTTCCTGACTTCCCGTCAAATGTTAAATGCCTTCTGTTTCAAAAAAAGGTGCATTGACCCAGTATTTTTCATGCTTTTTTTTATTTGAGTACTACCTATTTTTAATTGACTTTTACAAAACTTTTAATTTTGGAACTGAGTAGTAAACATCATTAAGTTAGTAGAATCTGAACCTTTCATTTGCATGGTGTACCATTTGGTATGCAGTTGCATTAGCACAAGTACAGATCAGTTTCAGGAGCATTTCATGTGCATGCCCCTGCAGTCACACTACACTGACTTGGAATAATTTACACTTATCAGATGTTTAGGTTTTTTCCATGGGCCCGTTTAACAGAAACCATATATGGAAGACCATTGATATTTTGTATGCAGTTGCAATAGCATGTAGAATTAAAAAGTCAATTGTTCAGAGAACAATTGCAAGGTCTTTCACCAGTTTTCACCATGATTACATGGTTGAGTTTGATGTCTTATTTCGGTGAAAAATGTGATATTAACAAAAGTTCTGACCTTTATTAGTCTTTTGCTCAATGGTTGCTAAGGACTTTTTCGAAAAATTAGCTTGTTGCTAAGGACATGAAAGTCNATTTTGTATGCAGTTGCAATAGCATGTAGAATTATTGTCTTTATGTTTTAATTTCAGGTTGGCTGTGACAGTTGTGGGATGTATTGGTGCCACTTTAAATGCATGACCGTAAATAAAAGTTTCTCAGAAATTATTTGCCAACCATGGTTTTGTAGATTTTGTGTTTAAGATTTGTATTTAAGTTCATCTTGACCCTGATGGATGTAGCCTTGCAGTGAAGATTTATGATAATTTGGTCTACTTTAAACAAAATAACATCTGAATTAAGGATGTTCGCTACTCAGTTTCAAAATAATAATCTTCTTAAACGACTATTATAGATAGAAAGTACCAAAATAAAAACCTAAATGAGAAGAAAAAAATTATGGGTCAATGCGCTATTTGTTGAGATATTAAGCATTGGAAATTTGGCAGGAAAACATATTTCTCTGGATTTTTTCATATATTTAACACTGCTTGCTAGTTTCAAAACAAACTATGAAAAAATAAGAAGAATTTTATAAAAATTTCAAAAAAGACATTTTAACCTATTTGAAATTAAATATGAAAACAAAAATGTAGGTCAATGGGCAAAATTTTTATTAAAGGATTAAATGGATAAAATCTGAGGATTCCAAAAATCTGACAAAAAATCAGAAATACGAGGAGCGAACATCCTTAAAAGGAATCTTTTTTTCCAATTGACATTGGATTTGTAATGATATTTTTTTAGGAAGGTTCATTGTCAAAATATGCTGTTGAATCTGGCCACTTGGATAAATAATACACTAGTTTTATAAACATGTATTATTTGCAAAGTTTTTAAAAGAGATTACTTGAAACAATATAATACAAAATTAAAAACTGACACTTAGTTACTGAAGGCAGGCAAGATATTCACGATTTATTCTTTGTGAGAAAAATGTGCGTCACGGTAAGCCTCCTCAAATGTCATGTATAGTAATGTATACGTACAATTTTTTCACTAAATATTGCAGGATTTGTATAATAGATGCATAAATGTATAAGATTTTGCATTTAAGGTTAATAGTATTGTAAGTCAGTGGCTTTTTGTATGGCTTATAGAAAATTCTTTAATGCTAGAAATAATATTTGTTAAATTTAAAAAAGCAAATAAAACTATTTCTCCTTACATAATCTTCAATAGTTTATTCTTAGACCTTAGTGTTAATTTTTATGGAAATCTGAATTATGTTTTATTTTATTACCTTGAAAATAATGATGTGTACACTTTGTACACTTTGACAAGTCAGTGTTTCATACTTAAGATTGCATTAATTTTCAGACATTTTAGTCTATTACTTTATAGTTGTAATTTATATGTTATGTGATAATCTCTGCAGTTACTGTTTATACATGTAATTTGTTATTAATTGATACTTTGAACCTGTTCTGTAATGAAATGTGATTATTGTGAAAATTAGTATTAATTAAATATGAATTTCTTAGTTGTGTAGATTTCTTTAAAAATGTCAACCTTTTTTCTGCATTGCACAACCTTCCAGTATAATATCATTATAGAAAAATGCTGATACCAAAAATATCAACCCATGAAAAAGATGTCAACCAGTGTCTGTTCTAAGTGACAAAAATTGTCCATACAACAGTTCATGATATTGTGTGACATATGTCAGTTCTCTGTGACAAAAATTGTTCATACAACATACAACAGTTCCAGATATTGTGTGCAATGTGCCTAGCAGGTATGCTCGAATGACCTCCAACTGATACATATATTATGTTCTATGTGACAAAATATGTCCATTTTGATTGGTAGTGCTATAATAATACATGTATCTGTTCTATGTGACAAAAAATGTCCATTTTAATTGGTAGTGCTATAGTTATACATGTATCTGTTCTATGTGACAAAAAATGTCCATTTTGATTGGTAGTGCTATAGTGATACATGTATCTGTTCTGTGTGACAAAAAATGTCCATTTTAATTGGTAGTGCTATAGTTATACATGTATCTGTTCTATGTGAAAAAAATGTCCATTTTAATTGGAAGTGCTATAATAATACATATATCTGTTCTATGTGACAAAAAATGTCCATTTTAACTGGTAGTGCTATAGTTATACATGTATCTGTTCTATGTGACAAAAAAATGTCCATTTTAATTGTTAGTGCTATAGTAATACATGTATCTGTTCTATGTGACAAAAAATGTCCATTTTACTTGGTAGTGCTATAATAATACATGAGTCTGTTCTATGTGACAAAAAATGTCCATTTTAATTGGTAGTGCTATGGTTATACATGTATCTGTTCTATGTGACAAAAAATGTCCATTTTAATTGGTAGTGTTATAATAATACATGTATCTGTTCTATGTGATAAAAAATGTCCATTTTAATTGGTACTGCTATAGTTATACATGTATCTGTTCTATGTGACAAAAAATGTCCATTGTGATTGGTAGTGCTATAGTAATGATACATGTGCATTTTAATTGGTAGTGCTATAGTTATACATGTATCTGTTCTATGTGACAAAAAAATGTCCATTGTGATTGGTAGTGCTATAGTAATGCATGTATCTGTTCTATGTGTCAAAAAAATGTCCACTTTAATTGGTGGTGCTATAATAATACATATATCTGTCACATGTGACAAAAAATGTCCATTTTAATTGGTGGTGCTATAATAATATATATATCTGTCACATTAGACAAAAAATGTCCATTATACTTGGTAGTGCTACAGTGATACATGTATCTGTTCTATGTGACAAAAAATGTCCATTTTAATTGGTAGTGCTATAATAATACATGAGTCTGTTCTATGTGACAAAAAATGTCCATTTTAATTGGTAGTGCTATAGTTATACATGTATCTGTTCTATGTGACAAACAATGTCCATTTTAATTGGTAGTGTTATAATAATACATGTATCTGTTCTATGTGATAAAAAATGTCCATTATACTTGGTAGTGCTATAGTGATACATGTATCTGTTCTATGTGACACAAAATGTCCATTATGCTCCGTAGTGCTATAGTAATACATGTATCTGTTCTATGTGACAAAAAATGACCATTTTAATTGGAAGTGCTATAGTTATACATGTATCTGTTCTATGTGACAAAAAATGTCCATTTTAACTGGTAGTGCTATAGTTATACATGTATCTGTTCTATGTGACAAAAAATGTCCATTTTGATTGGTAGTGCTATAGTAATACATGTATCTGTTCTATGTGACAAAAAATGTCCATTTTAATTGGTAGTGCTATAATAATACATGAGTCTGTTCTATGTGACAAAAAATGTCCATTTTAATTGGTAGTGCTCTAGTTATACATGTATCTGTTCTATGTGACAAAAAATGTCCATTTTAATTGGTAGTGTTATAATGATACATGTATCTGTTCTATGTGATAAAAAATGTCCATTATACTTGGTAGTGCTATAGTGATACATGTATCTGTTCTATGTCACAAAAAATGTCCATTTTAATTGGTAGTGCTATAGTTATACATGTATCTGTTCCATGTGACAAAAAATGACCATTGTGATTGGTAGTGCTATAGTAATGCATGTATCTGTTCTATGTGATAAAAAATGTCATTTTAATTGGTAGTGCTATAATAATACATATATCTGTCACATGTGACAAAAAATGTCCATTATACTTGGTAGTGCTACAGTGATACATGTATCTTTTACATGTGACAAAAAAATGTCCATTATGCTCCGTAGTGCTATAGTAATACATGTATCTGTTCTATGTGACAAAAAATGTCCATTTTAATTGGTAGTGCTATAGTAATACATGTATCTGTAAAATGTGACAAAAAATGTCCTTTACACACGGTAGTGCTATATAAATACATGTATCTGTTCTATGTGACAAAAAATGTCCATTTTAATTGGTAGTGCTAAAGTGATACATGTATCTGTTACATGTGACAAAAGTTTTTTTATCATACTTGGCAGTGCTATAGTAAATACATGTATCTGTAATCTGGGAAATCCCAAAATTCTTAAAGTTGTTGAATTTAACAACTCACTAGGTTTTTTAAAAATAAGCATAAAGTAATGACAAAAGGCATATTTTTATTTGAATACATTTCTAAACCTTAATAATTGGTTGAAAAATGATTTATTTATGGAGGCAGCGAATGTCTTTTTGCCTACATGACCAATTTCCAGTTCCCAATAACTACCTCCCCTTGCTGTATAACTGCTGCTATCTGTTTATATAAAACTAAGGCAAACACCCATTTAATTTCTTTTTTCTCTAAATAAAGGATCTCCACCTTAATGACCCCTTGGAATTATCATTCATAAAAATTTTTTTTTACAACATCCTGTCATAAAATAAATGTGTAACACCTTTCAAATTTTGCTAATTAATGATAAAATAATATGAAAGCAGGTGCAACCTGTAAGGCGAGCGACAGCACATTCGACCGGGATTGGTCGCAATTAATTTATGACGTTGGAAACTGTGTTCCCACGCAGAACGTCATCACGACGGGTACCAGGTTTCAAATATGCGTGACAGGATCGGACGCGGAAGTGGCCTTTACGAACATTTTCAGATCTGTCAGCTATTATATATTTTACAAAACATTATACATTAAAGAGCGAGCTATCGCTCGCATATAAATTTCCCGTTACAATCAATGAAAGGATAGCCTAACTTTCAGCAAGCGGGGATAACTATCGGGAACTGGAAATAGTTGAATTGTGAGTTCGTACATTCATTATCATCTTCTATTATTCTTAATACGGAAGCGAAGCTTCCGATAATGGTAAAGAGGGTCAATCAAATCGCATGAACTGTACGTACTGTCTAATGGTTTTGATTTTCTACTGCAGAGTCTCCAAGCAAATAAATATTGTTACGACTAACGAAACTTAAAATTTGAAAGCATTACAAATGTTTACTTTCAAATTCGATAACTGCAATACTACCATCACGTCATAGACTTAACGAATAAATATATTCGTAATGATAATCTCCAAGCGGTTTCACTGGGCAATCTCATGCGCGTCACCAACTTCCGATTGTTTCCTTCTTCGGACCAAAAGGCAAACGTTCTCTTCATGCAGAATGATCTCCCCATTGGCGCGCCTTAATGATGCCAGGGAATATTTAAGCGGTAAATGGAATGACACTTTGTCAAGCTGGTGATTAAAAGCTTCGCTTCCTTATAGGTCAAACCTAAACATATTATTTAATCTATTACTACAAAGTTATTTGTATGACATAAAGAGAAAAAGAATTAATGAAATGTCACGTATACATGTATATAGGTCATTACTGACATTTTTTCGGCTCACCTTTTTCGGGAAATCGTCCATAGTATAGCTTCCAGCTTTTGGTGCAATCCTGGTGCATAACAATAACTATACAACTAAGTATAAAATGTACATATATTATCTAAAGTACTAAATATCATATAATATCATCTTTTTTGCTGGGCGCAGCCATTTTCATTCATGTAGCGCATGCGCAACTATAAACGCCACTGTTTTATTTATTCCGTTTTGATACATTTCTTGTCCATTAATATACCTCAATCGATTCATCCATTTATTTTCTAAGTGTTGATACACTGTTTTTAATTGTGGCCCAATGAAATCAGCTATAGTTATATAATCTCCAACTTGTGTTGAAAATCCTTGCGGTAATTCATTTCTGTATGAATATGGCCACGGTATTACAGTACCAGTTTTGTCTGGTTTTAAAGGCTCATTGCTGTCGAAATATTTTTGCACATTCGATTGTGTTTCATAATGTAATACACTGTCCGACCAATCACTATTAACTTTTTCTTCCCTCATTGGAACTCCGAACAAGTCCAGTTCCGATTTGGTACATTCGCACGACTGAGTATTTATCAATTTATCATGCAAGTGGTGAATAAAAGGATATGGAGTCAATGCACATGAGACAAAGTCTCTACAAATACGTGGTAAAAAACAAGCAAAGGAACAACGCTTTAATTGTTGTTCTTCATCTTGAAGTCACCAAGTCGGATAATGTCATCTATCTCATCACTTGCTCTGTTTGCCGACGACAGCATGTCGGTGAAGCAAAAAATTTCCTCAACCTTCATATCAACTAGCATCGTGAAACGGCAGTAGAATACCGAGGGAACAAAGGTGGGAAATCCACAACAATCGAAGTCCAAAGACATGGCCAAAAAGAGAACACATAAAACAATGACGTTAGACAGACACAAAGCACAGAAATCACAACATTCAAAACAAAGGCACTCATAACTCCAGTGAAACTGAGAGTGACATCAGGTGCTCCAGAAGGGTAAGCATGTCCTGGTCTGGTAACAGTACCCGTCACACTGTGAGTAAGTCAATCCAGGAAAATGTTAAAGTCGGTGGTCTAATCCGGGAAGACGTGAATCTAGCTGAAAATGTCCATTTTCATTTGAGATACTGACACGTCATATCTTTCAATGATGTTATCATGACGGCCATAGAATTTCTTGAGGGATGAAACTAACATAGGTAGAACAAATCCCTGACTAAGCAGCTTTTGGGACAGTATTTTTGCTCTGTTAAAAAAATCACTGTACAAACTACACGTTCGACAGTAACGAATCAACTGTGAAATGTAAACTCCATAGGCTGGAGAGGTAGGTAAGCATTCGGAAAAAGGAAAGATCACAAGCTAATGATATACATTTCAATACCACCGGTCATGATTGGAACCATATGCAAGTAGTACCAATCGACCAAAATCGATCTGCCCCTAGCCATGGTGCCCCAATTTTTTATAGCTGAAGTTTTGTTTACTGGAGAATGTTAAATAATAAGAAACTATATTTGGATTTTAATTAATTATGGAAGATTCTGGTGGCACTGATGATGTGGTCAGCGACTGTGATTCTAGCATGGACTCGTCTGACAACGAGGATCGGCTTAAAAGGATAGGTTTAATACAAAATATAACCATTTCGTAGACAAAGATTGAGTGAATGATTACTTAGAGTTTAACGTCCAATGAGCAATATTTCAGCTATATCAGGACGAGAACAAGTTAATCAATTAAAAATGATAGTAAGTTAAAGAAGAAAGATTGATTGATTGATTGATGTTTTACGCCAACTTCAGCAATATTTCAGCTATATTGTGGCGAGAACTGTTGGGTTTATTGCACAATTTTAATAAATACATAAAATATTAATATAAAACCATATAGCTTTATACAAGTAAAACAGATGTGTTAAATGTTAAAAAACATAATAGTAATTTTTGGTTTAACAATAACAATATTAGAAATTAGAAACTTGTTTAAAATTGATCCATTTAAATCTTACTAAATAAATTGATTGCTTTTAAAAATTGAACGATTTTGTCGCCAGCGACGTTTGTAAATAGGTCTTTAAGACAATGAGCAGAATAAAAATCACGCCTGATATCGGCAACATCTACACATTCAATTAAAACATGTTGAATTGTATAAGGACAATTGCATGGAATACATTCAGGTCGATCATCACTGTTGAGGATAAAACTATGTGTTGTTCTAGTATGTCCAATACGACATCGGGTCAACACTACCTGTTCCCTACGGTTTTTACCACAGGAACCGACTTGTTTACCGACGTCTGACTGTATTCCATGCAGTTTATTATTTATTTGCAGATCCCATTTGGCCTGCCATAACTTTAAAATGTATTTAACGATTAAAGGCTTCATGTCAGTGTACGGTACTGGACAATCCGCCATCTCATCATCTAGTGCATCCTTGGCTTCCTGGTCAGCAACTCTGTTTCTAGGGATCCAAACATAAATGACTTCTTTGCCTAATGCTATAAGTGATTTGTAGAATTCGGCTATTTTCAAAATAATTTGGTGTTTTGTTTTTCGACTTTCAATTGCCAATAGGCAAGAAAGTGAGTCGGAACAGATCATGAATTTATTTGATTGCGATAAAGCTACAAATTTAAGTGCTGAGTAAATAGCGTTAGCTTCAGCAGTAAATATAGAACTAGAGGATGGTAATCGAAGAGTTGCTGCACGATCCCCAAAAACGGCTGCAGAAGCCACTCTGTCTCCATCCTTAGAGCCATCTGTGTAAATTTGCAAGTATTCAGGATGTTCAGATTTAATTCTTGCAAAGTCCTGCTGGATAACCAGAGGATTGGTATCAACCTTTTTGTGTAGTTCAAAATTAAATGTTGGTTTTGGGTTCAGCCATGGAGGTTTTTTGGGAGTTTCTATAGGGGCTGTTTCATCTAAATTTATATTAGCAGATTCAAGGTGTGGTTTATTACGAAGACCAAAAGGTTGTATAACATTTGGGCGTTTTTCATAGTCAGCTTTGTGAAGAGGTTTGAAAACACAGTTGTGAGAAGGATTTGAAGGATACGCTTTAAGCTTTGTTGCATATTGTAAACCAAGTTTAATACGCCTTTCTTCCAAGGATGGTTCATTAGCTGCAACATAGAGACTCTCCACAGGAGAAGTTCTGAACGCACCTAATGAAAGACGCAAACCTTGGTGGTGAACGGTATCTAGTAATTTAATGTATGATTTACGGGCGGAACCGTAAATAAAACATCCATAATCTAGTTTTGACCGAATCAACGATCGATATAAATTTAATAGAACAGTGCTATCCGCTCCCCAGTCGGTACTCGACACAACTTTTAAAATATCTAATGCCTTAAGGCATTTGTTTTTTAACATTTTGATATGGGGAAGAAATGAGAGTTTACTATCAAAAATTAAACCAAGGAACTTGGCCTCTTTTATTATAGTTATAGGATTATTGTATAGTTTAAGCTCTGGGTCTGAGTGCATTTTCCGCTTACAACAGAAATGCACCCCGAATGTTTTCCAGCTTGAAAATTTAAAACCATTTTCAACTGCCCATTTTTCGATTCTGTTTAGACATAATTGCAGTTGGCGTTCTATGTTATTCATGTTTTTGCCACGATAGCAAATCAGAAAATCATCTACATAAAGAGATCCGTCGATGTTATCTTTTAAAACCTGGGCCAAACTATTTATTTTAATACTAAATAGTGTGACAGAGAGGATGCTTCCTTGCGGAACAAAAAGAAAGAAGAAAGACATAAAGGTGGAAGGGACAACCGTTGATTGCCACTGGAAAAGGGGAGAAATGGGTAGAGGGAGGCAATTTATCCTTCTATACGACACCCAGTGCGTCTGCTCTCTTTAGAGAAATGGGTCTTTAAAATGCATGGCATTTCTCCACACAGTTTGGCTACAATAGTTCGCGGTCAGGCTTTCCGTATTATGACCTGACTACCCCGCATAGACAGGGCATTCCCCTATCCACTACCTGGGGCAGCTCTGTAGCCGGAGCCCCTGAAAACCGATTCAGGTGTCGGGTCGTTGACAGAGAAAAGTACGATAAAGACCATAAAGAAATTAACCGGGAAGCAAATAAACCCGAAAGGATTAAAAAAAAGAATAAAGAGATCGTCACGGACCTACTAAGGAATACGAAGACAGGCCAAAGAGGAGACAGTATAACTCGGACAAAAAGTTCCGATACAGAATTAACCAAGGATTTTGATACATCTATTATTGCTGAAGGTGCAAGGTCAGTTATTAGTAAAAGTATATCGAGACAGACTTTTCGTTTAGAGAACGATAGTGTTGCGTCTCCGTCTCATTGTGCCAGTATTTAGTCACTGTTTGTCATTTTAATCCCAACAAAAAAGGTGGGTCCGATTTTATCGGATGATATGAAGGAATACGTTGATGACGATTTCTTCTTTTTTCTACGAAATCAAAAGATTGAAGATTTAATCTTGAAATCTTAACCGATACCAGATATTGAGATATTGATCATAAAGGAATTGGATCCTTTGGAAACCTCCATCTAATTGGGGCAACGACGACCATTGAATAAGAGCGTCGAGAATGACCATGGATGGTCTTGGGCACTTATGGTGGTTCACTTTGGAAATACTAGTATAAGAAAACGTTCTGAGAAGACCCAACACATGAAAGACTACACAACTGCGCATATTGATAATTGATATCCGTCAGCTGATCAACCTTGTCGAGAAAACAATATACTGTGTTGGGCAGACCAACATCTGTCAATTTTCAGAGACGTCCAGCTGTGTATTATCAAAGATTACACAAGAGTGTAAAAGCAAAATCTATATTTCGCGAGAAACTTATTTCGGTTTATGGACTTGATTTTGATTTTATCTGCACTGAAGAGACATAAGTTGTCGAAATGCGCATATGCAGAACTTAATTCACAGTAACCTCGGTATTTTGTTATTTCTAAAAGTGGAGATATGTTGGTCGGGAAATACTTTAAATCAGATTTGAAATAACAAAGGAAGCTGCCAAAATGACAGAAGCTCTTGGGGCTAAACCTCATCCAATCAAGAAAAATGATCAAGAGATGAATTATTCCTCTTAAGCAGATGGGAGCACTGACCAACAGGGACCCAATTCAGACTCCCTTTCATGCCAGGCCTTCATTCAAACGGGGACCAAAATAAAGAGGAGGCAAGATGTCTGGTTACCATGGATTCAAATCCAGCTTCAGGTATGTCAGATTTAGTAAATTCAACTGCAGAAGTGTCAAATGTAGACACACGAGACTTGTACGATTCACTCAAACTAGAAAACACGAAAATAATCTTGGGTCCATTAAAAAACTTAAACCTAAGTCAAGTACTTTTGCCAGATTCGCCTCGGAAATCACAAGGAAAAGTGGCATAACTAACGTCAGACCAAGTAATTCTGAACCACATAAAAGGTAAAGAGATAGGTTTCATGTCAGTACCAGTGTAATCAAAAAGTCCTAGATTGAATGATTGAATATTGTTAATCCTCTACTGAGCAATATTTTAAAAAAAAGTCCTAGAAATGCAGTAAAAATGTAAAAGAGAAGACCCTCATCTTCCAAGAAATTCAAGAAATGAAAAACAAGGGGCAATTGTAGAAGTCCCAAATTGCATATGACAATCTTTTTCTGGCCCCAAAGGCTAAATCTTAAAGACCTGAAATATTATGTGACTTACCAACACTTCAAAATGGAGGGTTTGTTTATGATGAAGGATTTGTTACAAAAAGGAGATTTTATGATCAAGATGTATTTGAAAGACGCTTACTCGGTTATGGCCATAATCCCAAAACTCGCAAATTCCTAAGATTTCAGGTGGACAACTCCACTTAAGTGTACACAGCCCTACTTTTCGGCCTTGCACAAGCCCCTCAAATTTTCACAGAGACAATGAAACCTGTTGTTAGTCTTCTGAGAAGGTTGGGTGAGGTTGATAATTTTTCTTCCTTGTGACAGAAAGCAAAGAAAAACTAATAAACACCGAGATACTTCAATCTACCTTTTGCAAAGGTTGAGGATCGTGATAAAATGGAAAAATCAATGTAAAACCCCAATCAAACATTAGAATACCTAGGATTTCAGATCGATTCCCACAACATGATGTTTTTGCTCCCCAATAAATAATTTTGGTTTTCTCCCAAATAACAATTTTGGTTGTCGACAAAACTGTCATAAATGTTGTCAAAATCCTTGTCAGCCAGAGAAAAAGCAGATATGGCAGGGAAGATGGTGTCTCAATTCAGGCCATATTCCCTGCAAGCCTTCACTGCCCTTTTCATCAGATGAATCAAATAGAACGCCTATTAAAATGAAAATCTTGCGAACAGGAAATAATTCTGTAACAAGAAAATGGAAGAACTAGTTTGATGGGTCAATCAGAAAGAAATCCACAACGAAAGATCAATAATAAACCCAACCCCAGACCTGGTTATGTAACATAAAATTTTGTCCTCTGTGAAATAATGTCCAAAGGACAAAATTTCATATGAAATATTGTCCAAGAATGGAATTTTGTTATGTCCTTCGCCGTGAAAAAATGTCCACCATTCATTAACATTATTTCATAATAAAATTTAGCCGTGTACAATGCTGGACATAATGTGATATTGAATAGGAGTTCACCAAATAAAACAACTTCTGAAAAATCTTTGAAATGTAATGGTTACATTGTTAATAACCAGCACAAGATACTCGATTAGGTTAGCAAAGGGCTGATCAAATGAATTCTAAGAAGATTTTATTTTCAGTATGTAAGAGGCTATCCCTTTGCTCTATTTATACACCATCTACCAAAAGTATGGGGCATATTGTTTTATTCTTTTCTATTCGTCCATCCTTTCATCTGTTCGCTTGTCTTAATAGTTTTCATACGGATAAAATGTTTGTACTAATAAAAGTTTTAGGTTAAAAAGTATCTTATTCAGCAGATGATTTGATAAGGATTTTAATTTTTGTGTATTTTTACAAAAACTATTTATTTGCTTGGCCATATTAGCCTGATTCATCTTGAATCTTGCATAATCATCGTATGTGTTGTAAAGACACAATACCCTACCACTGGGCATTCTTTATGTTCTTCACTCTTTTTCTACTTATCAAATTATTGTTTATTTTCCATTCCTTATAAATAAGTTCTTGATACGACTGTGACTTTTAAATTTATGACACTATAATGATTTAGAACATTGCTTACATTTAATGTTCAAAATTTTATAGCATGAAATATTGTCCCCCACAAAACTTTGAATAATCTCCCTTCCATATAGACATAATTCAATGATATCTCCCATGAAATAATTTCTTATAGGACAAAATTACATATGGAATAAAGGGCAACCCCGAGCTCAGCATGATACGACCGCAGCATGTCGATCACTGAAATTTCAACAAAAGTAGTTCAAAGTGAATGTGGACACAGTAAAGAGCCTGACACAATAATTAGATGGACACAAATAGAAGCTTGACACAGTTATTAGCTGGAAACAAACTACGGAAAAAAATCAACTTTTGATCACTTATTGATAAAAAAACTGTAAGAGCTATGCAAAATATGTTACTATCAACTAACACTTTTCATCCATAGAAA
>MJUU01042417.1:87673-118519 GCA_002080025.1 Modiolus philippinarum
ACAAATAAATTACTCCGCAAAAACCGGAAATAAGAACTATATATTATAGCGTATGTTATAAAAAGGTAGCGAGTAGGCAAGAAACTTCCGGTCATCCGGGTTTGGTAGTTGGTGACATGGAAACGATTTCCAATCGTTCCAAAAATCCATCAAAATCCGATGAAAAATAAAGATTTGACATATTTAGAAAAATTGCAATTTTTGCCCCTTTGAACCCCTTGTAGCTCGGAAACGGTATATGCCACGCCAAAACCGTCGACATACCTCTGAAAGCTTAGATCAAGCGGAATCCAAAGAAAAAAATCCCATCGAAATCCGATGAAAAATTAAGATTTGACATATTTAGAAAAATTGCAATTTTGGCCCCTTTGACCATTGAAGCTCGGAAACGGTAAGAGCTACGCTAATTCTGTTGTCATACTTCTGAAAGCTTAGATCAAGGGGAATCCAAAGAAAAAACTCCCATTGAAATCCGATGAAAAATAGAAATTCTACATAATCTGCAAATTCGCAATTTTGGCCCCTTCGGCTCCTCATAGCTGGGAAAGGAAACAAGTTATCAAAAATCTAATAGCTGAGTGCCATATTAATTTTTCACAAGGAATCCATTGAAAAAAACTGCATCAAAATCGTACTTGAAATAAAAAAAAAATTTTTGAGATTAGCCCCTGTTAGTGTAAACATATTTTATTAATTAATTGTTACAAATAATACAAAGCACAAATACAAAATGTATATAAATACACATACATATTACAAAATCAATTAATTAATGGGATTCGAAAACAAGTTTCGAAAAACTGTTGGGCCCCATTTATCTCGTGAGCGGTACATGCTACGTGAAATCCGTTGGCATACTCCAGATTGGAAATTTCCTCAGGAGCACATTGAAACAAACCCATCAAATTCCAATAAATAATAAAGATTCTATAGTCAAATATGTGAAAACACCCAATTTAACCCTTTTTTGGTCCCTGATTCTGAAATGGATGGGGCTAAAAACTAAAGGTAAAAAAAACGTTTCTCAAGAATGTTCCAAGAAACATCATACTATGATTTGAAAACAATCTGTTCACTAGAACCAAAGTAATGCTGTCCACAGACACGAAAATACCTAATTTAACCCCTTTTTGGCCTCTTTTTCAAAAACGGGTTGGGCAGGGAACGCGAAATTAAAACCCGGGCTTAAGCTTGTGCCAACAAAAATCATGCTAAAATTTGGTAACAACCAAAGTTATGCTGTCCACAGACGCCGACGCCAGCGCCATACCATAATACGACCGCAAAATTTTTGCGGTCGTATAAAAATGTCTTTTCCTAGACAAGTTTTCACAGGCAATGACACAATTTCATAACCTATTTCTATGAAATTTTGTCCAAATGGACATTATTTCACAGGACAAAATTTTACTTTACAGTTATACCCCGCAATACGAAGTGGCCAGATATTGTGTGATATCCTCAGTCGTGTGTCTGTCCGTCCATCCGTCCCCCGAACGTTTCCGACTGATAACTTGTGAATGAAATAACACAAGGTCTTCAAACTTGGTATGCAAGTTGTTTACCACAAAACTCATGTCAAGTTCGATTTTGAACAAAGTTCGATTTTGTGTTCAGGATCCAAGGGGTTCTGGAGTTATGCCCCTTGACACTTTGAAATTTTGTAAATTTTAGGGTTCCCGACTGATAACTTGTGAACGAAATAACACAAGGTCTTCAGACTTGGTACGCAAGTTATTTACCACAAACCTCGGGTCACGTTCGATTTTCGGTTTAGAGGTCCCAGGGGTTCTGGAGTTACCAGTTTGTCCCTTGAAAGTTTGAAATTTTGCGAATTCTTTTGGTTTCCAACTGAAAACTTGTGAACGAAATAACACAAGGTCTTCAAACTTGGTATGCAGGTAGTTTACCAGAAAACTCAGGTCAAGTTTGATATTGGGTTCGGAGGTCCATGGGGTTTTGGAGTTATGCCCCTTGAAACAAATTTTACGGTCTCGTACTCATAACTTGTGACTGAATGAAATAACATACTGTCTTCAAACTTGGTATGTAAATTGTTTACCACAAAACACAGGCCAAGTATAATTTTGGGTTCTAGATTTATGCCCCATTTAACTTCGAAATTTTGTGAAAACGTGGCGGGGTATCATGTAATGCACCATTAATTTTTTTAATCTTGCGATGCCTCATACTTAGGATGGGAAGGGGGGCTACTTGTCTAGACAAAAATACAGGAAGGGTCATGTCACATAAATGCAAAGGAATTACTAGCAGCATTTCTAGCCATCCAAACATTTGCAAAAGGAAGAAACCTAATTTCAATTCATTGGAGGATATACAGCATGTCCGCAGTGACATACATTAACAAAATGGGAGGCACAAAATCTACTTACTTCCTCTGATAAATATACTAATATCATACTTCAAGGGGGTTTTACATCATTAGTAAAAAAAAAAGACAGGATTGTTTATATGAGACCTCTCCTCTGATGATTGATAGATTTCACACTTCTAAGGAATTTCTCAAGTCAACATCTAAAACATGGAACATATTGCACTTTTGGCTTCTTTAAACAGAAAACACACAAATTACGTGCATTTTCCAAGTTACATGTCATCCGAGTGTAAACAAACAAAAGAAGAAATGGAACTACGGAGAGCCAAGTTCATCATGGAAAACCTTTCTTAATTTCAAAAGGATGGTTTTATGTCGTATCACTACATGCAACTCTGTCCTTAGCTGAACTTTGGCTTTTCTATTTAGATCCTTTTGGTAATTTGTTCTCTATCAGCTTTTACATGTTTTTGTGATTGGACTTCCAAAATTTGGTTTTATCTGCACTGATGAGACAGAAGTTGTCGAAATGCGCATATGCAGAAAATAATTTACAGTTACGTCGGTATTTTGTTGTTTGTTATAAATTAACAAGCTTTAAATTTTGAGTTTAAAGGTATTTCCTGAAAAGGGATATTTGCCTAATCATGAAGATTACTCCTCCTCCCACCTCTTTTTCTCTTGCATCTCAAACAAAATACCACATATATGACTGTCAATACTGTAAAATAAAATGTACTTACTTGACTGTTTCCAGTTCAGTTTCTTATGACTTTAAGATAACATATTTATTGCTACATATTGATTTTAAACAGCATTTGGTTTTTTTTTTATATAAACGAACGGTCTATCTAAAACGAATAATGCAAGGACAACTACAACATCGGAAAAACACAGAAACAGAGACATAGCATGTGTACGGCACAGAAAAGAAAACTGAAAACATACACACATAAAAAGATGAACACCACGGAAACAGATTTCCCACCCGGCACCTGAAACGGTGGATAGGGAATGTCCCGTCTTCGCGGGGTAGTCAAGTCATAATACGGAAAGCCTGACCGTGAACCATTGTGGCCAAACTGTGTGGAGAAACGCCACGCTCCATACAGTATAAAGACTCCTTGTATATTTTTCTAAAGGGAGCAGGCGCATTTGGTGTCGCAAAGAAGGCTAAATTTCCTGCCCTACCCATTTCTCCCCTTTTCCAGTGGCAATCAAAAATCGTTGCCCCGGTTGTCCCTTCCTTCTTTGTTTCTTTCTTCTTTTGACTTACAATATTTTTGAATTAGTTTACTTGGTTCTCGTCTTGATATAGCTGAAATATTGTTCATTGGACGTTAAACTCTAACTAATCAATCAATCAGATTTCCCATAGCGGTCCACAAGATGGTCATGTCGACCATAAAACTTCTGGAAGGGCGACTTCCAGGTTTTGGGTCTCCTGCTCCTGCCGTGTTGAACATGTCAAATGCGGTAGTAAGATCAAATCCGGTGGAGGAAACAACAATAAAAAGCTATTAAAACTGGGATATATGTTTTTCATCTGGGAAACAGATTTCCTCTCCGGCACCTGAATCGGTTTTCGGGGGCTCTGGCTACAGAGCTATCCAGCGCGTCCCAAGGTGGTGGATAGGGAATGCCCCGTCTTAGCGGGGTAGTCAAGTCATAATACGGAAAGCCTGACCGTGAACCATTGTGGCCAAACTTTGTGGAGAAACGCCACGCTCCATACAGTATAAAGACCCCTTCTATATTTTTCTAAAGAGAGCAGGCATATTTGGTGTCGAATAGAAGGCTAAATTTCCTGTCCCTACCCATTTCTCCCCTTTTCCAGTGGCAATCAAAAATCGTAGCCCCGGTTGTACCTTCCTCCTTTGTTTCTTTCTTCTTTTGACTTACAATATTTTTGAATTAGTTAACTTGGTTCTCATCCTGATATAGCTGAAATATTGCTCATTGGACGTTCAATCAATCAGATTTCCCATAGCGGTCCACAAGATGGTCATGTCGACCGTAAAACCTCTGGAAGGATGACTTCCAAGTTTTGGGTAACATACTCTTGTTTAAGGAACCTATTTGTAAGCAACCGGACTCTATCAAGATTGATTGATTGATTGAATATTGTTTAACGTCTACTCAGCAATATTTCAGCTATATCAAGACGAGAACAAGTTTGTTGATAAATAATCACTTTGGGGTATGGAAATGGCCATGGGACGGGAAATTCTGACTGCCACTGGAAAAGTAGGGTGAAATCGTCAAGGGCGGGGAATTTAGCCTTGTAGCCGATCACCTACGGACCACCCCAAAAAGAGCTTGCTACAAGGGTTCTTTAACGTGCAGGAAGCGCGGCATTTCTTCCAACACGTGGACCTGAGTTTACATCCCATCCGAAAGATGGGTTGTGTATTTATTAATCCCGCACAACCACGGAATGGGTCCTATTTCTATATCCCGGGACCCTCGGGGTCAGCCTCCGTTTAGGAGGGGTCACACCCCGCAAGCCGGAGATACTGGGTCCTATTTCTATATCCCGGGGTTCCCTCGGGGTCCTCTGTTAGGATGGCTCATACTCCAAGCTCAAAGGATGCTGCGGGCCTATTCTTCAGCCGGGACCGCGCACGGCGGGACTCTATCAAGAAAGCCGATGTATCGGCCACAGGTCTTTGAATAACGAATGAGCTGGGAGTTGTAAGCTCCGTACGCCGGCACTGTTGGTATGTTGCTACTAAGAAAAGGGTAGTCATCGCGTTTGTCTCAGTTTAGTTTGACGTCTACATCTGTTGGAAATTTCAAGATGAAGGCAAAGGAATGCGGCCGATGTGGAAGTGTCTGTAGTATTCTTAATTTCGAACTCTTTTGGATAGACCAGATGAAGAAAATCACCAAAGCGAGGGTTGTAAAATGACAAAATATCATAAAGGAGGCTAAAATTGAAGGGCGAGGCCAGTTTTTAAAAAAATCTTTTTTGAAGAAGCCATTCCATGATTTCAGCACCTCATAAGAGTGGAGAAATAGATCGGCTAGCAGAAGTGCACTGTTTGTACCAAATAGGAAATAACTATTGTTAGAGAAATAATAAAATACCGAAGAAAATGACAGTGCCAAAACACTTGTTATTAAAAGTCCTGATCAACTGAAGATGGGTTTTACTTCGTTATCTTTCTTTGAATTACCTGTAACTGTCACCAATGTAGACACAATCGAATGCAAGGTAGTGGAACTGTCATGACCAGATTGCTGAAGATCTAAATGCGGTTGTGATGAGAACAAATACATATGCATTGAAATTTTAAATTATGATTACGTTTTCATATGTAGAGTTCTTACATTTTTTATTAAGTACTTTTTACTGAATCAACTGACTTTATCCATTGCAGTTATTAACCACATGTATGCATTGAAATTTTAAATTAGGAGAAAAAATCAATTTACATGTATCACTCCTAGCATTTATAATTTGTGTACTATTTACTGAATCCTCAAACTTTATCCATCTCGGTCATACCTACAACATCAGGTTACCAAAAAGTTTTTAAGTAATGATACAATAAGTCTAGAGAAAGCCTTTTATCAAATTTTCTTCACACCAACTGAATCGAACTCATTTTAGAAACTAATTTCATAATAATTTCAGGTTTTCTTCATTATTCACTTCCATATCGAAATATGTCTAAGTTTCTTTTTTTTAAGATTTTATACTCAAAACAGCATCGTGTTGAGTCAGACAAGGCCACTTTAAGCAGAAAATTGAAACCACCTCAGTGTTCCTGATATCAAAGAGTGACGGGATGGAGGGCGTCAGTTGGTTGACCAGTTATGTCACTAAGAGGATTCTAGGGCTTCTGTCTACTCCCCCGTCATACGATTTGAATTCGACAACAGTAGTGGAAACTTTAGTCATATGTGAGTTTGACAGTCTTTGATAAAGCCCACGTCCACTGTGGATGTATTTTATCGCATATATTTTATATGCTTCTGGTAATCATTTCATCTCAAATAACTAAATACCGAAGTTACTGTGATGATCTCTGGTTGAAAACATGGGCTTCAACATTCATACCCGGCATCTGAATCGGTTTTCAGGGGATCCGGATGCAGGGCGCGTCCGAAGTTGGTGGATAGGGGAATGCCCCGTCTATGTGGGGTAGTCAGGTCATCATACGGGGAGACTGGCTGCGAATCATTGTAGCCAAACTGTATGAAGAAACTCCACGCTCCATGTAGTATAAAGACCCCTTCTAAATTGTCTTAAGAAAGCAGTCAGCGGGACGCGTATAGATGGCTACATTTCCCTTCCCAACCCATTTCTCCACTTTCCAGTGCCAATCAAGATCGCTGTCCCGGGTGTCCCTTCCACCATTGCTTCTTTCTTCTCTTGTTTGTATTTTTTTTTAATTGATTAGCTTGTTCTCGTCCCGATTAAGCTGAAGTATTTCTCACTGGATACTAATCAATCAATCAATCAAAATTCATAGCAAAGATACAAGCTACATAAAATACAAGATACATCATCATCTCAATTTTTTTTCTCTTTCTCGTGTGAAATGCGCATGCCTGAAAATGTTTCTTTTCATTTTTCTTTCTTACTCTATTGAAGTTTATTTATAAAACAGAATGGGTCAAAATTTTAGTGTTTCATCAACCATGCAGGGTATTCCAAAAATTAATACTCATTTACCAACTTTAAGATTACTATTATCCATTTCACGTATTAGAAGTACGATAAATTTATTAGATACTGATATTCCAATGATCATGTATGTGGGCGTTATTGCAATTTTGCATTTTTAGAATGTTAAGAGCGTCCAGTTTGTAAATCGGTATAAGAAATATGAATTATTACCTAGAAATCAGATTCATTTTTGTAAAGAAGGTTTAGAACTGCATATCAATTGGTCAGAGACCAGGCAGAAACATGATTTTTTTAGGATTGATTGATTGATTGAATATTGTTTAACGTCTACTCAGCAATATTTCAGCTATATCAAGACGAGAACAAGTTTGTTGATAAATAATCACTTTGGGGTATGGAAAGGGCCATGGGACGGGAAATTCTGACTGCCACTGGAAAAGTAGGGTGAAATCGTCAAGGGCAGGGAATTTAGCCTTGTAGCCGATCACCTACGGACCACCCCAAAAGGAGCTTGCTACAAGGGTTCTTTAACGTGCAGGAAGCGTGGCATTTCTTCCAACACGTGGACCTGAGTTTACATCCCATCCGAAAGATGGGTTGTGTATTTATTAATCCCGCACAACCACGGAATGGGTCCTATTTCTATATCCCGGGACCCTCGGGGTCAGCCTCCGTTTAGGAGGGGTCACACCCCGCAAGCCGGAGATACTGGGTCCTATTTCTATATCCCGGGGTTCCCTCGGGGTCCTCTGTTAGGATGGCTCATACTCCAAGCTCAGAGGATGCTGCGGGCCTATTCTTCAGCCGGGACCGCGCACGGCGGGATTTTTTTAGGAATGTAGGACAGAAAGTCACAGGACAAAAAGTCACAGACAAAAAGTCACGGACTAAAAGTCACAGGACAAAAAGTCACGGTTTAAATTAAAAACATTTAGGACAAAAAGTCACAAGACAAAAAGTCACAATTTATAAATTTTGTCTTTTGAACAATATATATTACATAAAAAGTAACATTTTGAATAATGAATAAATAAAAGGGAATACATTTCCTTCAATTTTAGTTTAAATATTGCATGTATGGGGTCATGATCTTCTTGACTCGCCATTCTGTATATTCAAGACATAAATTCTAGGACTGTTTACTCCATCACTTCCTGTATTGAGCACTGACATGCCATTAAGTGTTACTATTAAAATAACCTCTTTGGAAATAAATAATAATGAAGGACAATTATTTTACATGTATGGCTTATAATGTTATTGTAGGGTTTAATTTATACACAAATAACTATTATTTGAATCAACATATGTTTAGATAATAATTAATTATTGTTTAATTGGCATTTGTTTGACAAGAGGTGATACTCTGTCATTATTTGTGTTGTTCCTGATTATTGTTTAAAGGAAAGAAAATATTTTGCCATTAAAATATTAGTATACCAAGAAAATTCAAATATGTTTTGAAAAAAACACAGTTTTTTTATTATGTAAAATGTTATTTCTAAATCTTAGCAATAAAATTTCATATGCAGTTGCTGTAGTTCAAAAATAATATAAATATCATATTCAATTCCACGAGTCAGTTGATATAATTGTGTGTTCATTTTGTTCTACACCTACATACACATGAAGCAAAAATATAAGTTGTGACTTTTTGTCCTGTGACTTTTTGTCCACCAATGTTAAAATACAGATTGTGACTTTTTGTCCTGTGACTTTTTGTCCTAGCAGATTTGTGACTTTCTGTCCGTTTACCACTTTTTACATATTGTTCGATTGGCTAGGAATGGAGGTCAATTTTTATATCCATTTAAGGCATATATAAATTTACTAGAAGTAATAGCAGGTCTCTCATTGACAATAATTAAGGATGAACCCTCCTCTGAAGGAGATTAGTTATGTATAGTATAACAGTGCGTCAGCATGGACGCAGAAAAAAAATGTTTTGGTAATTTTTAGTTACTGAATTGATATTAATAATGTTTCTATTTGCATTAAGATATTTGGAGGTCAGTGTCTCATTTTATTATTTGATGACTTATATATATTGTTGTCAATAATTTTAAATAATTGATACATGTTTGATTATTAAAAATGTACACCTCTTGCTCCAAACACTGGTTTCTTCTTCAATTACTGGAATAATCGAAATAATTGTGTCTAAATTTATGTCGGGGAAACAAGATAGAAAAAGAGGAGATTTGGCATGTTTGGGTACCCATTAACCGGTTAAACAAGCAAAGCAATCCAGGATTGGAACGATATACCACCGGACATCAGAAACGTTGACGACTACGAGGCCTTCAAGACCAGGCTCATAACACATCTTACATCTACAATGTAAATAGCACAGACCTTGTTTTTAACCAGCACTGTACATTTGTTTTAAAGTTCATCGCTTGCATGAAGCCATATGGAAGTTTAAATACCAAACTCGTGTGATGGGCGAAGAACTCAGATTCACGAGTCAATGACATAGATGTATATTGATTGGTCAGCTTCTCCTGGGGTGTCTTTATTGACGATATTATGATTGTTCATTTCACTTGTGGTTCATTTGTTTGTATGAAAAAAATATCGAAAACATTGAACAGGGATATTTGTTTTTTAAGTTAAAATGAAAAAAATATCTAAATTATTGAACATGGATATTAGTCAGTTTTTTTGTTGTTAAAATGATAACTAGTCAAAAGAATACATTTATTATCTTAGGCATTCTGAGTCGACTCTTCTTCAGGCATTCAATGACATGGTGAATGAAAAATTGCAAATTGGCTGATACACAAAATTATTTGTTTGTTAGAGTTTTTCGATTACAATATTTCCGGAATTGTTCTGCACCCGATGTACAATGAATGTGAAACATATTTTACATTTACATCGCATACAAAGTATACTGAGTGTCAAAAATAATTTACCTGTAAATTATTAAGGGACGCGACCTACAACAAAGAAAATTAGAAATTATCGTCTACAATAGATATTTTTACTACAATATGAATTGAATTAGCCGTTTCACAAGTAAATATATTTACGTCCGTTCACATACCCAACAAATATCAGAAACTTCAATGAACTTTTTAAACATGGTATTTATAGTCATTGACCTCACAATCGAAAGCAGATAGAACCAAGTCGAAGTTAGCGAGCACCGAACTGTAATATTGATATGGATGCTCTCTGAATTTAAGTGAACCATTATTCGTAACTCAGAGGAATTTGTTTACAGTTTATTAAGTAGTTCGGATCTATAATCTGTGACCGACGATTGGTACATGATATTAAGAGTAGCTCTGGTTCATGATATTAAGAGTAGCTTTGAATCTGCCTGGCACAATATTGGTTTTAGATATTAATTCGCGGCTACACATCGTACTCCAGAACCTTTACTTGTGCAACCACAATCTCTTCTGGGCATTGTTATCACTAGAAACTGCAGAGATATTTGTAAAAAAACACGTGAATTATTATTTGATAGTAGCACGCTGAAGTATATATATTCGTTCATAATAACACGCTTAAGTTGGAAGCACTATGGAAACTGTTTCAAACAGTGATCACCAAAATTTGCCAGGTGCGTTGTATTAATTGACAAACACCTGTGCGTATGTCTCGTTTAATAATTAGAATCGTTTTTTACCTCGAAGGATTTCTAGGGTATAGAAATAGGATACAGTATTCCAGACTACAGAGTGCAAGCCCTTGAAAACTGGATGTCCTTGGTTTTGCGGAATGACTTAATACACAACCATTTTTACGGATGGGCCACGGGTTGGAAGAAATGTCACGCCCCCTGAACGTTCAAGAACCCTTAAAGCGAGCTTTGAGTGGTCATTAAGTGATTGACTACAAGACATTATTTTCCGCTCCTTTCGATTTCACTCTACTTTTCCAGTAGCAGGTAGTTTCCCAGTAGCAGGTAGTTTCCCATCCCATGACCCTATCCATACCCCAAAGTGATAACCTATTGATGAACCTTTTCTCGTTATATACCTGAGTAGGCGTTTAAACGATATTCAGTCAATCGTTTATATATACCCTTCGAAAGACAGACATATTATGGTATACCCTCCATCCGTCTGTTAACTTTTTGGTTTCCAGAGATTTTTTCTGTAACCGCTTGACATATTGATTTTATATTTGGTATATTAGTATATCTAGGTGAGACACAGATAAAGTACGAATTTGGTTACGGTCGGTTGATTTTGTATAGAGTTATGGTCCTTGGAATTAGTGCAATTATAAAAAAATATAGGTTTCCGAGTTTTTTGTCCTTGGATTGTTCTCTTTTAGATTGACGGTTCGGTTCTCACTTACCTTTTTAGCTCATTGTTAGGATATTCTATATCCCAGTGATTTTCTTCCTGATTTTGAGGTTCCACTACTATTGGTGTACTACACCTTCTCTTACTAGGCCCTGGCTCATCCTCATCTGTACTATCATCACAAAATAAACGCAATCTCTTGCTTACTTTGTTCAATCTCTCTGTTAACTCGTTCTTTTTCTTCACTATGTCCTCTACCTCTTCTACTACACTATTGTTAATAACAACAGAGTCATCATCATCAGAAATTACAATGGCAGAATTCACAGACACATTCAATACAGCAGAAGGAACATGCTTGTCATGTGAACTAACTAGACTCATGTCATGATTATCTGGATCGAAAGAAATAACACGATCAGACCATCTATCAGCACTTAACTTAGATTTATCTGGTTCGAAATTGCTGAATACAACTACATGGGGGGGTCTGCAGATTCTTACAGAGCTTTCATATTTAGAGTTAAAGTATATACCATTTTTTATTTGTTCTATGATTTCATAATTAATATGAT
Source organism: Modiolus philippinarum (assembly GCA_002080025.1). NCBI lineage: Eukaryota > Metazoa > Mollusca > Bivalvia > Mytilida > Modiolidae > Modiolus > Modiolus philippinarum. The sequence continues at coordinate 99,488 of MJUU01042417.1, forward strand.
CTGCAGCACTTCTCACAAGGTCAAAGATAACAATTCTCTCACCTTTGTATGCATACTTAATATCTGCACTCTTTCCATTGTCAAATCTAATTGCATCTTTGTTTGCAACTAACCACTTTGCTAACCATGTTTTTCCCATTCCTCCACTTTGATCAGTAATCCAAATTACTTTTCTATCATCCGGTTCACAATTAAGTTCATTAATTAAGTCATTTTGCCACTTACGAAGTTCTTTATTGTTCAATTGTTCTTTTAATTGTTCTTTTTCTTCTACTAATTTCTCTTCTGCAATAACGCGGTTTATGTGTTGTCCATATCGAATGTATGTCCCTTTTGTTTCTTCTAGCATTTCTGCTACACTAGCTCCTCCTCTTTTCATTTCAAGACATTTGACTAAATCGTTCCTTTTGCCTTGTTCACTAGCAGGTGTATTATCCCATACAACGTAATCTCCTTCTTTTGAACAGTATTTTTCGTTTTGTTCTCTATTTCCCATAGCAACTTCATAATGTGCACGTTGAAAGATAACTTTTCTTACTTGTGAAAGTCTAACCATTCGTTCGAATTCTACATAACCTTGGTAGTGTGATGTACCACTTATTTGTCCTCTTTCCTGTCCGATTATTATATATCTGATCGGAACGGCACAAGCACCAGCTTCTAACTGCAACTTTTTTGCTCTCTCCATTATATTTGGGTTGTTTAATGTGAAACACCATCTTCTAGCCTGCGTGCTTGCCTGAAAATAGAAAGAAGTGAAGGTTGAACATTTTGAACCAAAATTTCATAGTATTACCCTTCACTTCGTGAACCAGAACCAAAATATTTCCCTCCCTCTCCCAGCCCGTTGCCTTATGTAATAACTCCGGAGTTATTACCCCTATTACCCCTATTTTCAGGTGGGGGGTGCTCCCCCCGTGCTTAATTAATTTCTGATTTTCTAATTAATCAATTACATATTCATTTAAGTGAACGCTAATGGAATTTAACATGGAGTGCTAAGTGAAACGTAATCAATATCTAACTTACCAGTAATTGGTTCATCCTTCCCCCTTTTCTCTTGCTCTGCTTAGTAAAACACGTCTTCTCTCTTTGAAAGCTTTAGCTGGAATGACGCTAGTCAGGTGCTTATCTACTGATAAGCATGCGCAGTCACACTACTTCCTTGTCGTGCCGTGTGCAATGTCTAGACATGTCTAGACAACTTCCTTGTCTAGTGACTAAATATATCTTTCTAGGTCAATGTCAAGGTCAAGGTCAAGGTCAAGGTCGTGTAAAGGTTAGGGTTCTTTAGGGTAGGGTTAGCAACCTAACCCCTAAGTCCAGCTAGCGGCAGCGCCCGCCCTACTATCCACGTTTTAAAATCGACTATCAATGTTTTAAAATCGACTATCAAACCCTCGCCCAAATTAGCTCACCTGGCCTAAAAGGCCAAGTGAGCTTTTGTCATCACTATGCGCCCGTCCGTCTGTCAACAATTTCAAAAAATCTTCTCCTTTGAAACCACTGGGCCAAATTTAACAACAGTTGGCATGAATCATCACCAGAGTATGGCTTTTCAAAATTGTGTTCGATTAGGCGGTAGGTCAAACAACATGGCTGCGGTTTTTCAAAATAGAACATAGGGTGTAAATTGCAGTTTTTGGCCAATAACTGGAAAACCGTTACAGATATATCAAAAATCTGAATCAGGTTGAAATGATCAGCATGATGAGTTCTACCTACTGTGCAATTCTAAAGAAAACTGAAAACCCATCTGGGAATTATAGCCCTATTTCTGTAAAATTTTCAAAAGTTGTGCATTTTTTTTTTTTTCAAAAAGTGTAACAGATAGAGGTCAAGTGTAAATTGCAGAAATGTTAAGCTTATCAAGATCTACCCACCCTGAAATTTTGGAGAAAATCCAAAAACACTTGTAGGAGTTATTGCCCTTTTTCCCCAGAATTTTCAAAATTTTCATATTTTTAGTCTTTTACTTCCATAACTTTAGAAGATGAAGGTTCAGTGTAAATTGATAAAATGTTTGCCATGCTGTGGCGACTTCAAAACTGGTGTTGAAAATTGTTCGTTGACCACTGTTTCAAAATGGCCGCGAAAAAAGGCAGGAAAATTCAACATTGTCCAATTTCAATGAAATTTGGTTTTTTAAATAGATATAGATGTTGCGACTTCAAAACCGATGTTGAAAATTGTTTCTTGACCGCCATTTTCAAAATGGCCACCAAAAAGGCGGGAAAATTCAACATTGTCCGATATTAATGAAATTTGGTTTCCAGAAAGATAATGATGTCGCAACTTCAAAACTGATGTTAAAAAATATTTGTTGACAACCATTTTTAAAATGGCCGCCAAAAAAGGCGGGAAAATTCAACATTGTCTGATTTCAATGATTTTTTTTATCCAAGTGGATATTGATGTTACTACTCCTAAACCGGTGTTGAAAATTGTTTGTTGACTGCCATCTTCAAATGGCTGCCAAAAAAAAGGCGGGAAATGTCACGGCCCCTGAACGTTCAAGAACCCTTAAAGCGAGCTTTGAGTGGTCCGTAAGTGATTGACTACAAGACATTATTTTCCGCTCCTTTCGATTTCACTCTACTTTTCCAGTGGCAGGTAGTTTCCCATCCCATGACCCTATCCATACCCCAAAGTGATAACCTATTGATAAACCTTTTCTTGTAATATACCTTCAGTGTAAATTGATAAAATGTTTGCCATGCTGTGGTGACTTCAAAACTGGTGTTGAAAATTGTTCGTTGACCACTGTTTCAAAATGGCCGCCGAAAAAGGCAGGAAAATTCAACATTGTCCAATTTCAATGAAATTTGGTTTTTAAATAGATATAAGATGTTGCAACTTCAAAACCGATGTTGAAAATTGTTTCTTGACCGCCATTTTCAAAATGGCCATCTAAAAGGCGGGAAAATTCAACATTGTCCGATATTAATGAAATTTAGTTTCCAGAAAGATAATGATGTCGCAACTTCAAAACTGATGTTAAAAAATATTCGTTGACAACCATTTTTAAAATGGCCGCCAAAAAAGGCGGGAAAATTCAACATTGTCTGATTTAAATGAAATTTGGTATCCAAGTGGATATTGATGTTACTACTACTAAACCGGTGTTGAAAATTGTTTGTTGACTGCCATCTTCAAATGGCTGCCAAAAAAAAAGGCGGGAAAATTCAACGTTGTCCGATTTCAATGAAATTTGGTTTCCAAATAGATATTGATGTTGCCACTTCAAAATCGGTGTTGAAAATTGTTCGTTGACCGACATTTTCAAAATGGCTGCCCAAAAAGGCGGGAATATTCAACATTGTCCGATTTCAATGAAATTTGGTTTACGAATAGGTATTGATGTCACAACTTCAAAACTGATCTTGAAAATTGGTCGCGGACGGCCATTTTCAAAATGGCTGCCAAAAAAGGCGGGAAAATTCAACATTGTCCGATTTCAATGAAATTTGGTTTCCAAATAGATATTGATGTTGCGACTTCAAAANCGATGTTGAAAATTGTTCATTGACGGCCATTTACAAAATTATGTCTCAACTTCAAAACTAGTGTCGAGAGTGGTCCTTAGCAAGAACGTTTTTTTTTTGAAAAAAGCCCAACAAAGAAATGTAGGAAAACATTATCAGACTTTAAATACAGTTCAAAATGTGATGTTCGAACTACCAGAGTTTGAGAGACTGAAGTTGCAATGTTAGCACGATTGTGGCAACTGAAAGCCAGGTAAGCGATATAGGCTCCTGGGAGCCTCTGGTTTCTGTAACTGCTTGACAAACTGATTTCATATTTAGTATGTGAGTATATATAGGTGAGATACAGATCAAGTATGAATTTGGTTCCGGTCAGTTGATTTTGTACCGAGTTATGGCCCTTTGACTTAGTGAAATATTGAAAATACAGGTTTCCGGAGTTTTTTTACTTGAATCGTTTGACATATTAATTTCGTATTTGGTATGTGAGTATATCTAGGTGAGATACAGATCAAGTTGGAATTTGGTTCCGGTTGGTCGATTTCTTACAGAGTTATGGCCCTTGGACTTAGTGAAATTTTAAAAAATATAGGTTTCCGGAGTTTTTTCTGTAACCGCTTGACATAGTGATTTTATATTTGGTATATGAGTATACCTAGGTGAGATACAGATCATTTTCGAATGTGGTTAAGGTCGGTTGACTTTGTACAGAGTTATGGCCTTTGGACTTGGTGAAATTATAAAAAAATATAAGTTTCCAGAGTTTTTTCGGTAACCACTTGACATATTGATTTCATATTTGGTATGTGAGTATATATAGGTGAGATACAGATCAAGTATGAATTTTGTTCCGGTCAGTTGTTTTGTACAGAGTTATGGCCCTTTGACTTAGTGAAATTTTGAAAAATACAGGTTTCCGGAGTTTTTTCTGTAACCCCTTGACATTGATTTCATATTTGGTATATGAGTATATCTAGGTGAGATACAAGACAGGTCAGTTGATTTTGTACAGAGTTATGGCCCTTTGACCTAGTGAAATTTTGAAAATATAGGTTTCCGGAGTTTTTTTACTTTAACCGTTTGACATAGGTATGTGAGTATATCTAGTTGAGATACAGATCAAGTTGGAATTTGGATCCGGTTGGTTGATTTCTTACAGAGTTATGGCCCTTGGATTTTGTGAAATTTAATTTGATATTTGTTAATTGTTACATCTTGGTAAGGCACATATTCTGTTTGATTTTTTTTTTCAATCATAATTTTGATGTGGTCCAACAATGCCATAAAGATTCGACTTGACAGTGGACGGGCGTATAATGCGCTCTTGGCACATCAGTTTATTTTTAATGGTTGTAAGTGTTAGTATTAAGTAAAAAATATTTACGCATTCTACCTTGGTATGGAACTTAAAAAAGACTGGGGAAATTTTGGACGAGACCTTTGACTTTAGACAGCTAATAAAAATGGGAAGTGATATTCAAACTTCGGAAGCGGCGATAAAGGATGCAGAAGGGACAACAAAGGCTTCGGGTGGGACAACCAAACTGGATAGAATTATTACACCATAACAGAGATAAACACTTTTACCTAAACAGACTAAATATATTGCGTATTACTATCCGACGTTAAAAACCTACTTGTTATTCTTGTCTTGTCGATTACAACTGATGATAGTAAAGGTACAAACAAAGAAAATGTTATATTTCAAATTTCTCTGGTCCTTTTTCCAAACAAAAATGTATATTTACATTTATAAAATATTCACTAAAACTAAATTACAAAAAATAAAAAAGCAAATTACAATATCACATTTTACATTTTGCTTCAGTATTCGTTTGCCGTTGTATTACCATCTGAACCTGACATTCTCATAAAAACTGATAAAAATTATTTTGGTCTTGTTTTATATTCTATTATCATACTGTAATGAAAAATCCAGTAATCTGATTTGCTGTCGGCCCGAAACTAGAAAATCTTCACTGCTGGCACCTGGTCAAGTCGATGAGGTTTTGTTTGAAATGGTGTGTAAGCCTTTGAAATTATTTCTTCAAAAACAAACACATGAAACCTTGGTATGGTTTTGACACTTGTTATTTTTTGAAAAGACTGGAATATATTTCTGAATTTTTTGTTGCAAATTGTTATCTGTGGTCACGTCAGTTTCCAGCATTTGTCTAATCAAGTGTAAATTATTTGCCTGGAATGGTCCACATATTGTAATCTGAAATTAATATGTATCATTAAAGCTGATTTTCTTAGATATGGTGTACTTTTACATGAGATTATATCTCATCTGTGCACTTTGATTATCTTATCAAAATGTATGGAAATTTAGAAACCCAAGGTTTACCTTTCTCCACTGTAGTTTTGTTAGCTTTATTTGATATCACTGCTTATTCTCATTTTGTTTCGTTTCATCCATTGAAAATTTGGATTTCTAGTGCTACTTATGAGGACTTTATTTCCAAAATGGCCATACAGTTCATTTAAATTAATTACAGTTTGGAGTTGGCATATGTGGTATAGTCTCGTGTATATTTACTCCATAGCATTTTGTCAAATAATTAATACAGGAGTTTGTCTTTAAATGCAATGTGGAATTGGTAAAAGAATTCCCTGGATAAGATGTATGCTCTTTATTCGTCTTAGAAAAGGTGTACTTGTACACGAGATTATATCACACCTGTGCACTTTGTTCAATTATAATTATAATTATCTATTATCCAGTTTCAGGGTGAAAATGAATCTCCACTCAAATGAGTTATTTTGGTAAACAACTATAAGTTCCTGCCATAGCTTTTTTAGAATTTTTTTTCTTCATGACCATACAGCTTTTGTCAAACTAAAAAAAAAGTCTTACCAAAGTTTGAATCAATTTGAAATAAGAAAAAAGTTCTTACTAGAAAAATGCACTTTCCAGTTATAATGTGATTGATGACATTTTACGTGTAATTCTACAATTGAGAAACTACTGACAAAAGATTGCACGTAAAGAGTCAAACAAATTTTATGGTATTCGTAATGAAAACACAAGAAAGGAAAGATTTTCGATTTATGTGATAGCATTTAAATCATTTTCAGTTCTGCAGTGAGCATTGGTGCATTGAAATGCATAGAAACCTGAATATTTGTTTTTCTTAAATTAAAATGGGACTTTTCGCGTTAAAATGGCCATCAAAGGAAGAACAGCAGGTTGGTAAGCTTTAAGTAATGCATACATCTCCTTAAATTCTGTATTTTGCGTTTCCTTTTTTTAAGATGTAAAATCGGCAGCTGCCCGTCTTGTTTAAAGACTAGCTAGCTGTGACTAGTTTAAGGAAAACAAAAGAAAAGTTGAATTGGGCAACTGTTATTCAATGAAATTAATATCATGACATGAATTTTCAAAATCATGTACTGAATGTACTTTTGTTAGAAGATTATGGACAAGTCCCAAGGTTCTCAAATTTCTTTATAGTAACAAGACGGTTTCGGTTTCACAGTTTACTTTGTATCTAAATTTCACCACAACTAGCCACAATAAATATTAAAGTTATTTCACAAATGATTGTAACAGTAATTATCGAATATTGTTAAGTAGCAGCAGATTGAAGTAACTAATTGATCGTATTTTTTAGCTCACCTGGCCTTAAAGGCCATGTGAGCTTTTGCCATCACTTGGCGTCCGTCGTCCGTCCGTAAACTTTTTACATTTTGACTATCTCTTTAGAAACCACTGGACCAGTTCTAACCAAACTTTACAGGAATGATGTATGGAAGGTCCTTTACTTAGTTTGCCGAAATTTTTCTGATCCGCCAAAAACATGGCCGCCAGCGCTGAACTTAGGTTTAACATCGGACCCTATGGAAAAAAGCATATATTTGCTATCTCCTCTGAAGCTACTGAAGCAAATTGAACCAAACTTTACAGGAATGGTGTATGGAAGGTCCTTTACTTAGTTTGCCGATTTTTTCGATCCGTTAAAAAAAATGGCCGCCAGCGCAGAACATAATTTAACATAAGACCCTATGGGAAAAGCAAATATTTGCTATCTCCTCTGAAGTTACTGAAGCAAATGGAACCAAACTTGGAAGGTCCTTTTCTTAGTTTCCTGAAATTTTTGCGATCTGTGAAAAAACATGGCCGCCAGCGCAGAACATAGTTTAACATGTGACCCTATGGGAAAAGCATATATTTGCTATCTCCTCTGAAGCTACTGAAGCAAATGGAACCAAACTTTACAGGAATGATGTATGGAAGGTCTTTTATGTAGATTGCCGAAATTTTTCCGATTCCCTTAAAAACATGGCTACCAGCGCAGAACATACTCTAACATGGGACCCTATGGGAAAAGCATCTATTTGCTATCTCCTCTGACGCTACTGAAGCAAATTCAACCAATCTTTACAGTAAGGATGTATGGAAGGTACTTGGATCTGACAAAAAAGATGGCCTCCAGTGCAGAATATAGTTTAACATTGGTGCCAGGAATGAGATAACAATCCTTATAGTCATCATCTCTGAAATGTATAGAAGGTCCTTTGCAAAAATTATTCATTCCAATAGGATCAGACAAAAAAAAACATGGGTGCTAATGAAGAACATACTAAGTAGCTAAACCTTTGACCCCATTGGTAAGAAAACATCTTTTTTAGTCATGTTTGGCGTAAAAGCATTTTGCCAGGTGAGCGATACAGGCGCAGTCTCTGAGCCTCTAGTTCCTCTCTCCGCCTCGCATTACAGAACTTCCTTTTTTATATCGTATAGTGTCTTTAAGAGAGACAATGATGATTAGGATTACATTAATAATCAGAAAGAAGTGACAATTTATTATTAATAAATTGATCCCGGCCACGATAGGAAACCATTGATGGTCAGAGAGAAATGACAATTTATTATTGATAAATTGATTCCGGCCACGATGTGAAACCATTGATGATCATAGAGAAATGACAACTTATTAGTGATAAATTATGTAGAATTATGGTCATAAGCATCTTATCTAAAATGAAAGACATAAGGATGAATAACATTTAAATTAATTACTTTTGTTTATTCGGCGGTAACATTAATTATCTCTAAATAAGATGATGGTCAAAAGGCTCTAAGGAACAACTCATTATCGTTAACAAACTTTGTATTTAATTTCATTTTGTTCTGTTTCAAAGTACAATACGAACTTAGTTATAAAAGCATTCCCGACCAGTTGGTGTCACGCCTATTCCAATAGTCTTACATCACTCCCCTCCTAGAATGAAAATGCTCCTAAAAGGCCTTTGGAGTGCAGTTTCATTTACTTTATTTTTAAAACCAATATTTTATAAATTACTATTGAGACATTGTTGAACGTATCCCTTCACTTATAAGTAGGGTGATTTTCCGGAAGCTGCGTGCCTGACGGACCCTCTTGGATATCTCGTCATCACTGTCGGCAACTCCCTGGGAAGAAAATCACGTTCAATTGACAGTAGTTGCGTGCGTGACGGACCCTCTTGCCTGGGTTTCTCGTCACCACTGTCGGCATCTACTGCGTAGTATTTAGTTTCTTCTTTCGGTATTTGGAGAGTGCATTTATCGGTGACACCCTGGTCATGCCCTATACGGTACTTAACTATGTTTTTTTTTAATTTTACTTTTACTCTGGCCTATAATAATATTTTAGTTATTTTTGGGGCTGCTGCTACTCATTATATTATTACACAAGTTATATAGATTACAACATCTATAAATATGCAATTGTCTATTTTTCACTTAGAGTCTTTATTAAATAACTTCTTTATCAGTACCCGGGATATAGAAATAGGACCTAGTATCTCCGGCTTGCGGGGTATGACCCCTCCTAAACGGAGGCTGACCCCGAGGGTCTCGGGATATAGAAATAGGACCCATTCCGTGGTTGTGCGGGATTGATAAATACACAACCCATCTTTCGGATGGGATGTAAACTCAGGTCCACGTGTTGGAAGAAACGCCACGCTTCCTGCACGTTAAAGAACCCTTGTAGCAAGCTCTTTTGGGGTGGTCCGTAGGTGATCGGCTACAAGGCTAAATTCCCCGCCCTTGACGATTTCACCCTACTTTTCCAGTGGCAGTCAGAATTTCCCGTCCCATGGCCCTTTCCATACCCCAAAGTGATTATTTATTAACAAACTTGTTCTCGTCTTTAGCTGAAATATTGCTGAGTAGACGTTAAACAATATTCAATCAATCAATCAATCTCTATCAGTACTTAAAACATGCAATTTACTGTTCATTAATAGCAAATAAAACATGCATTATTGTCCACTGGTACCGTATCACTGTCACTTAGGTTTAAGTCATAGAAATTTAACCGTGCATTATTGTTCATTAAACCTTTCTTTTCATAGTTCATTCACATCAATTAACATTAGAGTAAATCCGTCATTAAATCGTTCATTGTTTTTCTGGTTACACCTGGCATCCATGTTATAGTTTACGATACACAGTTCAAACGGTAAATCCGATTACTTTAGTGTAACAAGTCATTATCCTTAAACGGAACAATCAATAATCCAAATAATACATCCATCATAAAAATATATTCACTAACAATAGTTAGGCACGTAACGATTACAGAAAGTTTACGGAATGTTAATTAAAATGTTACAACACGGAAGGATTCTGTTACTACATATAGTTCAATACACATATTCCATGGTTTGATCAATAATTGAGGAAAACCGATTATTGTTCATGTTTGATGGCTTTGAGTTCATTTCTTAAAGAAGGATAAACTGCACTGACTTGGTCGAATATTTGGCGATTCGTCCACACTTGTTTCACTTGGATACGGCGGTGACATGGCAGTAACCTCTGCCAACCCGTGCATTGCGGGTTCGGTCCTAGTGAGACCAGGTGTCACACCTTCGGTTTCGGGTTTGCTGTATCGACGGTTAATTGTCATATATGTTTGTTCTTGGGTGGCAGTCGGGATATCACTATCAGAAGTTGTTTGTGCCTTGAATGGTGGAAAACGCACTGGTAAACTGTTACAGAACAGTTCATTTTGATCCGAACGATCATATCGTTCTCGGAGATACATTTTAGAGAGTCACGAATTTTGTCGAGCAATAGGTGTTCTTAAGCCTTGCTTATCAAATTCATGTTGAATAAGACGGGTTTGTGGTCCACCAATTCTTTTCCAGACTGTTTGTAGCTCCTGCCTAGGAGTGCTGGGTAACGGCCAGTGAGACAAACGAGGCATTGGTATACTCTCCCTAGCAGCGATTAGAACTGACTCTGATTGGTCCCTATGTTTATGGGTATTCTTTTTCCTTTTATTAAAAAGATTTTATTCTATGTCGAAATTTTATTACACAGCCGATAGTGATTTGAAGTAATATCCCTAGTGTTCCTAACACACTAATCCAAATTCTTGATTTATTTTCCATGGGTTGGGNGGGGGGGGGGGGTCAAGTTTATGGTCTTTAACTCTTCCTTAAGTTGATTGATTGGCATTTCCTGTATTTCTTTCAATTTTGGGGCTAAAATAACTGTATGAAAATCTTCCATAATTTTAGTAGATTGAATTGGTAATTATTTATAAGGATTCCAAACGTATTTGTTAAGTTATATTGACTATCCTTATGATAATGAGGGAGTAGGGTCATGTAGACATTATGAGCAGAACAGGTTAGTTGTAGTTTTATAATATCAATAGGGGCTTTAGTAACAAGAGTATATTTAGATAGGGAATTACAGGATACGCTAAAAGACAACGGTTCTTTAGCAGTAACTAACCAATGCCCATCGGTTAAATATTTAGCTTGTGGCGTTACTGATGTTTTAGATACCATTAATTCACAAAATTGCTTAATTCCAAGAGTGTTATGATGAAAAAGTTTAGTCACACACATTGTGTTGGACATGATTGGGAATATTGGGGATCTTATTGCGCAATACGTGGTCAAAGGTCGGTTACATTCTTGGGCTTCATTGTCACTTAACGCTACAACTTGAGTACGTCTGGTGTTTACTGCAATATTATGGGTTTCTAATCGATATGCAACAGCAAACGTGGTCGAATTGTCTTTGTCTTTGGGGATGGGGAAATTATATATTTTATATACTTCGAAACTTCCCATCGCGTCAAGGAGGGGTGTGGAAATAATTACTACTAATTTATCCTCATAAATCATGGTAGTACATGTCAGTGTTTTATAGAACTGCCAAATGTCTTGGTGAGGGTCAAAAGGAAGTTTAAATTGAGAAGTTAGTTTCTTTCCAAGCTCAATTAACAATCGCTTTAACTGGTTGGGACTTATTGCTGCAGGACTTAGGTGGCCAAGGGATAACATGTTAAGTTGAAATTTAAGGTTTTGTGCATGGTCCCTAGCTATATTAACTATTTCTGTAGCCTCCCCTATAGCTCTGTCTAGTAATGTATATGTCTGTATATGCGTATTAATTTCCTGCAAAGCTACAGACATTTGTACTGTAGAGTTTGTTAGTCGTTCTAACCCTAAGATAACTTTGTTGATTACATGTCTGTTCTGAACTACTTGTCCGTGAACTGTTTTAAGTACGGTTAAACTTTTATCCACAACATGAGAAATTGTCAAAGAGGTTGTTTGTTATGTTGGATTGCTGTCAAATCGTCTTCGCTGACAACGTCAAAGAGCCAGCTAAGAGCTTTGCCAACTATTGGCATCACGGCTCTTTTACCACGGTGCATTGTCTTAATGTCATGTAATTCAGAACGTAGGAGCAAGTGGGACTGTTGAAGGTTCACTAATTCCCTTATTAAGATACTAAGCAAATTCTGAAGACGTCGAAGTGACAAACCGGAGAACACCCTTTGTCAACGAACATATTCGGAAATTATGTTACTTTTAGTGTTAACCAGACTTATGTTGAGTTTAGACAATAAATCCTGATACGGGTTAATGTCAATGGAGAATGCAATAAGCCACTTAGATCGGGTCGTGGAAATTTCGTTAAGTCTTCTCAAAGATTACATTTTCACGGATTAATGTACCTTCACCAATGGTCTGTGAATTCATCTTTGTCAAAAGTAATGTGAGAGGTAGAACAAGCCATAAAGTCTTAGGTCGGTCTTTGCCCTGAAACGGTAAAATTACAGTTATGACTACCAAAACCTGATTTATTTCTGAGGTGGTTCACTTAAGTTAGAGCAATTCGAAGAACAGGCTGCATATTCAAATGGGATGGTATAGTGATACGTTTCGGTGTATGGTTAAGATATCGAATGGAACTAGGCATAATGGGCAGTTTGTTTTTCTTAAGCTTTTCCACAAGTTCCCTAAAGGGGGCATTAATTTTGGTCATAGAGGACGTCTCAGTTAGGCTTAGGCGATGAAGCGTCTTGATTTGTTCACTCACTAAATTAGGCATTGTGGTAATTCGCCAACAAGCATAATTGAGTTTTCCGGTGGTGTCGTCGGATTCAACCGGTGGGTATCTTAGAACAAATTCACTTTTTATTGTAGTCATTTAGTCTTTAACAGTAGGGTCTTTGAGGTAATAGTAAAAGTCATGTGCAGAACTATCCATGGTTTACTCTTACATTCATCACGGATGTGTTGGGTAATTTCACGCCATAGGTCACATTGCATTTCATCAAAGGGCATATTTACGTCAGGGAATGTTAGCAGTAGTTGCTATTGAAGAAATGGGCGGGCAGTTGACTAGTACACCAGTGTATGTCTTTGTCGTGGGGACCCGATGGTTCGCCTTTTCTGAAAAAGAAATAGGATTCCTCTTTATTGTCTTGGGTAGTCGTACAGAGAATTTCTAAGAATAGTTAATGACATATTAAAGAGGTATTGACATTTAAATCCACTGAATGGAAAAATCAATCTAGATAGTGTTTCCCCAAAGAGAACGAAGTGGTCGACTTGAGGTAGATTTCCCGTTTAAAATACGCAACATGCGAGAGCAATTTCTCTCGTTTGGCCCTAACGCAACGGTTTGTTTGTTTAATCGTTGAACTAAAAGCTTGAGTTCACTGGGACAAATTGAGATAATATCCCCCCTTGGGTCCCAAGTAGCCACCAAGCGGAGATGGTCGTTATCGGCTATTGCCAATAACGTTAGCTCAATGTTGAGCGGAGTCTGTGAACTTTCCTGGATTCTCCGGGAGAGGAAATATTTGTAGATTTTTAATTTTATAAACCAGGGAAGTTGGCTGACCCTAATTAAAAGGATTGAGATGTTAAATTCTTTGATCTTTTCTCTTATCAGTTTCGGTAACCGCTGCAGGTCAAGTGGAAAGTTCTCTTGGTCCTCAAATACATAAGATATCCTGGTTTATGATATGCCAATTTGAAGTACCTAATATTGTAAGAATAATCAGTTTATAAGCGAGTTTCGGATAACGTCCTCCGGATTAACTATTCTCCTGTTCAGACAGAGCTACAGGCGGCGTTATATGGTACGGTCGTACCAAAGCAACTGGTTTCTGTGTTGCCTCTGAGTGATGTATAATTGAGAGTATTTCTTCTGATGTTAATGTATTATGCCTCTTGAGGGCTTGTATGAAGGATGTGGGCCAAATTGAGCCCCGGATAGGACGCAATTTGGTAGTCAACTGGGGGTAGACCCTTTTCTCTTCCTTACTCTGTAAGAAAATATATAACTTAGTGTCAATGATGACTCAAGAAAATAGGCGATGATTGAGCTTGAACAATTGTTTGTTTTGTTAACTCTAGTCAATTACTTATAAGGATAGATTTCTCAAGTTTGTGCTTGATTTGACGATCTCCAGAACAAGGATGAGCAACGGAACGTGCATGTTCTTCACAAATATGCATGCAATGCCATTAACATGTCCTTTGCTAATTGAAAAGACTTTTGTTTTGATTCGGCCGTAGAGGGGTTAGCTTTGTTTACAGTGAAATTTATGAGGTTTGTCATTTGATTAGTAATTTCTGATGTGGGAGTTGCTTCATTTTCGCAAGCTGCAAGGGTTATTCCTGTCGCGTCCCTTACAGTTTCTACTGAAGTATTTAAAAAGTTTGTGTTGCTCACTTCTTTTTAAGTGGTTACCTGGGCTATTTTTTCAGAGGACGAATTCATTTCATGTTCAATTTGTTTTTCTTGCTCGTCTACTATTTGTCTTTGTAGTCGCCGTCGACGAAGTTCCATCAAAGGTTTGTCGTCCTCGTCAGAAGCCCTCACGGTCCATACGTCGGTGTCGAATGGGAACCTCGTGTGGCTCAATCGGCTCGTCAGAGTCGTCATCTTTAGATTCTGGCGGTACAACAAAAGCGGTACTTCGGAGAGTACGCCCTTCTGTCACGGGCTGGGGAATGTCCCATTTATCTATCTTAGCTTGTCTAAGGTGTCTTGCGTGTGTTTAAGTTATAGTCCCATCCAACTGATCGCGGATACAGGGCTAGTTTTTTCTATTATCCTAAAATATAACTTCCATTTAGAGTCTAGTTTATTAGTCCGTCTGTGATTTCTCAAGTACACAGGGTCACCTATTGTAAAGTTTTCATCTTTACTACCTCGGTCTGCATAGTGCTTCTGTTTTTTCCTAGCCTCTTTTAAATGACGGTGTACTAACATAAATGACTTGTGTTGTTGCTGAAGTGCCAGTTGGTGCTGGTCTTCACCTTGGTATTTTTTTCTAGGACACAGTATTGTGTCGAGGGGTAGTTAGACATCTCTATTATATAATAAGAAAAATGGAGAAAATTTAAGGGAATCATTAACGTGGAACCTAATGGCAGCCAATGTCTGATTAATATACAGGTCCCATGTTTGCACATCGTCATGTATCTTTTTCGCCATTACGTCATGTAATTTTCGATGAAACATTTGCTTCGGGACTATAAAAACTAGTACGGACGTGGTGAATTTTCATTGCTTTTAATGTTTCTGCAACCTTACGATTAACGTTCTCTCCACCTCCGTCAGAGAATAAGAAGCGGGCATCCATGACGGGGAATGATCTTTTCAATGATTAGATGAGCTATTCCATCAGCGGATTTGTCACTCGTCGGGTAGCTTTCGGGCCAACCTGAGTAGAGATCAATAAATGAAACAATATATTTATTTCCGGACAACGTGGTAGGATAGGGCCCTGAAAGATCTATTGCTATTTTAGCAAAGGCATATGGGGGTGTGTCCATTTCTTGGAGAGGTGGCTTAACTTTCTTTGTACTCTGAGTTTGACATCTCACCCATTTTTCAACATAAGTTGTGATCTTTTTATACATATTTGGGAAAAAAGTATTTTAATTTAGCTGAATCGTAAGTTTTATCTGCTCAGGTGTCCCAAATCATCATGGTATTGTCTTAGAATGTATTTTTCTAAATGGCTGGGCACGTATAGTCTGAGTCGAGGATCGTCTGACTCGGGGTAAGACAGATAGTAGAGTAAACCTTCTTGTGGAGATTCAAAGTAGTGAGTGTCTTCTGCTTTGGTGGCATTTCCATGCTGCAAACGTTTCTTGATGTGGTCTATCTCCTTATCTTTATCTTGTTCTCGTTTTATATCAATAGTTTTGAACACTTCATCATCTGCTTTCGTAACGTCACCAGGGGATCAACTTCGCAAGAAGCATATTGCTGTGGCTCGAACTTGTCAGAATTAATAACATTTACCTCATACGCACGATCATCGATATCAGGTTCATCGCCACAACTTTCATCTGAGTCTGTTGCTCCATTATTTGAGGTAGGAGGTATCCTGGAGAGCAAATCGGCACATTGGTTGTGTCGACCTTCAGTATATTCCACTTGAGCGTTATAGCCAGCGTAGCGAAGGGCCCATAACTTATCTTTTTATTCTGCATGGGAGTGTCCAAAATGTATTTAAGTGGTTTATGGTCAGTCCTGATAACGAACTGGGCATCATGCAAATAATTATCTAGTTTCTGTAATGAATAATGTATTGCATAACATTCACGCTCAATAGTGGACCATTTCCGTTGTGTTGGACTTAATTAATGTGACAGAAAATAGATGGGTTTTTCTTCGCCTGTTTCATCTTCTCGAGTCAGCACAGCTCCTATGCAACTGTCACTACTGTCGGTATACAGTACATAGGGTTTATTAGTATCTGGAAAAGCTAAATATGGTATCACGGTAAGACTTTCTTTGATAAAATCGAACGCCTGCTGACATTCTGAGTTCCATTTAAATCGTGCATATTTCTTGGTCAATGCTATTAGTGGCTCTGCTCTTTTTGAAAAGTTCGGTATCACTCTACGATAGAAACCAGCCATGCCAAGGAAATCCCTAATTTCTTTTACAGTTTTTGGTTCAGGTAACTTCCTAATACACTCTACCTTCTTGGGATTCGGTTTTACACCTTGTTTGCTGATGACAAATTCAAGATATTCCGTTTCAGTTTGGAAAAATGCACAGTTCTTTAATTTCAGTTTCAAATGATGTTCCCTTAACTCGTTGAAGACATGATTCATATGTTTAAGATGTTCTTCTGCCGTTTTACTGAAAATCAATATGTCATCTAAATAAGCGATGGCAAACTCTTCACAGCCCTGTAATACAATATTCATCAATTCTTGAAAAACCCCTCGAGCGGTATTTAGTCCGAACGGCATGACATTAAATTGGAACAGACCTTTGTGGCATGCAAATGCGGTCTTCTCTTTACTCTGCTCGTCTAATTTTACCTGCCAATACCCGCTTTTAAGGTCCAGTGTTGTAAAATAGACCGAGTTACCTAACAGAGGACCCCGAGGGAACCCCGGGATATAGAAATAGGACCCAGTATCTCCGGCTTGCGGGGTGTGACCCCTCCTAAACGGAGGCTGACCCCGAGGGTCCCGGGATATAGAAGTAGGACCCATTCCGTGGTTGTGCGGGATTAATAAATACACAACCCATCTTTCGGATGGGATGTAAACTCAGGTCCACGTGTTGGAAGAAATGCCACGCTTCCTGCACGTTAAAGAACCCTTGTAGCAAGCTCTTTTTGGGGTGGTCCGTAGGTGATCGGCTACAAGGCTAAACTCCCCGCCCTTGACGATATCACCCTACTTTTCCAGTGGCAGTCAGAATTTCCCGTCCCATGGCCCTTTCCATACCCCAAAGTGATTATTTATTAACAAACTTGTTCTCGTCTTGATATAGCTGAAATATTGCTGAGTAGACGTTAAACAATAATCAATCAATCAATCAATAGACCGAGTTACCAAGTAGGGCCAAGATGTCATCGATCACTGGTAAGGGAAAGGACATGGGTCGGATGATCCTGTTCAGCGAGCGGAAGTCTACACACATTCTGTTACTACCATCCTTCTTAACTACTACAAGAGGAAAGAACCACGGTGACTTAGATCTTTCGATGATTCCCGATTCTAACATCTCATTAACAGCTTCATGAATAATTTTGCGTTTATTTAAAGGTACTCTGTATGGTCTATTCTCTAGCGGAGCGTGATTTCCTGTATCAATTTTCATTTGAACGGTTTGGGTGCAGCCAAGCTCAGAGTCTTTCTTAGCAAATAAATCTCTGTTTTTCCTTAAAATTTTCAAAGTGTCTTTCCTAAATTCTTCGGCTTCAGTGACCTTTGCAAAATCCTCGGCCTTATGGTCTGATTGTTCAGTGGTATTTAATGCGGATACTGGTGTGATCTGGGGTTGTTCGAGAGGGTAAGCCTTCCCTATGATACAGCCACGGCGTAACGTCACGTGTCTGCCTGTCTGATTAATGAGCATAATAGGTACTTTACGATTAACATTAACCTTGCTGACAACTTCCCTTACATAGATGCCGGGGTCGTCTTGAATGCAATGATTTTCCAAATTACTGATCTCCACTAGTCTTGAGTTGGGAACTTTAAAGCCTTGCCGAGTCCTGCCATAACAGACAACAGCGGTTTGAGGTCGGAGTACTGTCTTTTTATGGATACGTAGAATAGAGGATGTGTGAATATCTTCCTCTAACCTGACATAAGTAGTGCCAACTCTGAGCATACCTAAATCGAAATATAACCTTACCCGATAACTTTTCAGCCAATCACGTCCCAATATAAAATTTTATTAAGTCCATCTATTATTAAAAATATTTGTTCCAATGATACGTCATTCATTGTAAATGGTAGTGTGACTTGACCTACAACGGACAGTGTGTCTCCGTTAGCCGTGTGTAAAGTTGGGGAAATCTTAATAACCTTAGGTTTAATGGACAATTTGTTGAAAATTCTCTTACTTATTAATGAGGCGTCCGCACCTGTGTCAATTAACGTCCTAAACCTATTCTTACCAATTTTGATAATGCAGGTTCCGGGATTCCCTGCCAAAAAATTAATTGTCGAATCCAACTTTTGGATACTGGCTTTGGATTTGTTTTGATTCCTAAAACTTTTAGAATGACCTTTTGCATAAAAATTCCTAAATTTATTTCCTGTAAAATTTTGAAAAACCCCAAAAGTATTCCCTCCTCAATCGACTCCCGGATGATGAAGGAGGGGCTTTAGTTTGACCAGTTAGGTCTAAAATTTTGTTGCTGAAATTTTCTGTTCGGGTACATGGGAGCGGACTACCCTTTGAACCGGCTTGGGTCTAGGCGATCGGTTTTCAGGGGCTCCGGCTACAGAGCTGCCGGGC
>MJUU01042417.1:133900-151273 GCA_002080025.1 Modiolus philippinarum
AAAAAATGATTCGTGTTCTAATAAAAGAAAATTCCAAATAATATAGTTTTGAAATTATTACCCTTTTTCACTGTCTGTCTTTACATCACGGTTTGAAACGATGGCATTTGTTCCATGGCAATGTCATCCTCCAAGTGTAAATTTCTGCAAAACAAAATTTGAATTTTGACAATTGTCCTATATAAAACGTCACATGTATAAATTGGGTGTTTTACCCTTTTTTCGGGACCCTTAACTATTTTATTAAAATTAGAAAAATTCAAACTTTGGGGTATGATTAAGTCATTTTTTGGCTTGTAAATTACCAACACTGCTCGAAAAAAGTTTAACATGAAAATATTCATGTACTTACGAACAACCTATCCATTCTTTTGGTAACTCAATTAGTTCATTTCTACATAGTCGTATTTGTTTTACTGTATTACAAGTATATCAAACATAACCCATTAGATTTTGCCACCATTCTACTGGTTCTATGATTGCTTTATTTACGGTTCTGCCCGTAAATCATACATTTAATTACTAGACACCGGGCACCACCAAGGTTTGCGTCTTTCATTAGGTGCGTTCAGAACTTCTCCTGTGGAGAGTCTGTATGTTGCAGCTTAGTGAACGATCCTTGGAAGACAGACGTATTAAACTTGGTTTACAATATGCAACAAAGCTTAAAGCGTATCCTTCCAATCCTTCTCACAACTGTGTTTTCAAACCTCTTCACAAAGCTGACTATGAAAAACGCCCAAACTTTATACAACTTCTTGGTCTTCGTATCAAACCACACCTTGAATCTGCTAATATAAATTTAGATGAAATAGATCCTATAGAAACTCCCAAAAAACCTCCATGGGTGAACCCAAAACCAAAATTTAATTTTGAACTACGCAAACACAGAAAGGTTGATACTAATCCTCTTGTTATCCAGCAGGACTTTGCAAGAATTAAATCTGAACATCATGAATACTTGCAAATTTACACAGATGGCTCTAAGGATAGAGACAGAGTGGCTTCTGCAGCCGTTTTTGGAGATCGTGCAGCAACTCTCCGATTACCATCCTCTAGTTCCATATTTACTGCTGAAGCTAACGCTATTTACTCAGCACTTAAATTTGTAGCTTTATCGCAATCAAATAAATTCATGATTTGTTCCGATTCACTTTCTTGCCTATTGGCAATTGAAAGTCAAAAAACAAAACGCCAAATTATTTTGAAAATAGCCTAATTCTACAAATCTCTTGTAGCATTAGGCAAAGAAGTCATTTATGTTTGGATCCCTAGTCATGTGGGGATCTATGGAAACACAGTTGCTGACCAGGAAGCCAAGGATGCACTAGATGAAGAGATGGCGGATTGTCCAGTACCGTCCACTGACATGAAGCCTTTAATCTTGAAATACATTTCAAAGTTATGGCAGGCTAAATGGGATCTGCAAATAAATAATAAACTGCATGGAATACAGTCAGACGTCGGTAAACAAGTCGGTTCCTGCGGTAAAACCGCAGGGAACAGGTAGTGTTGACCCGATGTCGTATTGGACATATTAGAACAACACATAGTTTTATCCTCAACAGTGATGATCGACCTGAATGTATTCCATGCAATTGTCCTCGTACAGTTCAACATGTTGTATTTGAATGTGTAGATGTTGCCGATATCAGGCGTGATTTTTATTCAGCTGATTGTCTTAAAGACCTATCTACAAATGTCGATGGCGACAAAATCGTTCAATTTTTAAAAGCAATAGATTTAAAGATTTAAATGGATTTTATTTATAGTTGTAATATTGTAACAGTTAAACTGTCATTTCTCCTATAATGTTTTTTTTTATATTTTATACTCTTGTTTTACTTGTATAAAGCTTTAATGGTTTTATATTCAAATTGATGTTTTATGTATTTATTGTAATTGTTTAACTTACTTAACAGTTCTCGCCACAATATAGCTGAAAAATTGCTGAAGTTGGCGTAAAACATCAATCAATCAATCAATCAAGTTTACATGGACTATGTTGTAAAAAAGGGCTTTGTTGTTTCGTTGACAAACGCTACTGGAAGAATCCGATGGAAAGTGACGCTTTTGGACATTTAAAATGAAATAAACTTGCATAGTAATATTTGTATTAATTCGTAATCAATTAAACTTGATACATTGTAATTTTGTTCAAGTAATGTCAGTATTGCCAAAGTGTTTGTCACAATCACGGTCTCATGCACATCAAGAGACAAATGACGTTCTCTCTACACCTGAGGCCAATACAATGAATTATATCCACGTTCACATCTACATGGGGAAAATGAAGTCATTTAGAACTCTCTGAGTTATTTCATTTTTTTTTCTAACATTCAATTTTATACAAAAAAAGACAGAGATGGGAGACGCCCTCAAAGCCAATCAACCTTACCAAAACGATGTCGGCTTTTTACAGTTCGGGATGGTGTCCAACAAAACAGCTACATCCAACCAAAAGAAAAATATGAATATTCATACATTTCAGAATTTATACTTGAGTACTGCTTCATATTACAAAATTATAAAATAAGAGTACTGCTTCATATTACAAACTTATAAAATAATAAATATTATACCCACCCATTTATGGGTTTCAATAACATGCACAGAACTATGCAAACAATGACAAGGTTGTGAATTCAATTACTCCTCCGTTTCTTCTACTCTATAAATATTCTGATCTACAGATAACATCTGCAGTAATGGCACCCAACAAATTTGGTTATAATTTTCTTGACAGTCTCTAATTTCATAGAGTTTCATTATTATGAGTTCCCAGCAAATAATTTTATCGAATGTTTGGTAAACTGATGATCTTCCGTATCTCTGTAAATTTGAGATACCGTATGGAGTGTCACATTTACTTTAGCAAGCACATTTACAGACCATTGTTCTTGGAGTTTTTTTCATTTCTTCCTTGGTGTTTCTATTTCTCAGTTTTGTGAATAGGGACATCACTATGGTCAACATTATCTCATGATTCTGTTTGAAATCTTCTTGTGCTGTTACTATAACTGATCTTAGATGAGATAGATCAGATGAAGTATTATAAAAGTCATTGTAATCGATGATTTACTAGCAGATGCTAAAGACAACAACTTGCTTCATCATATTTTTTGTTTTGGAAGTAATCATAGTTTCACGTCTATAATTTTTATCATGCAGAACTTATTTCAAAATGGTAAGATTATGAGATCAGTGAGTTTGAATTGTCATGTATTTGTATTGTTTAAAAATAGACGTGATCAAATGTATCCTGGAAATGCTTCTGTTCTTATCGATAGTTATTCCAAGGCTTGTGGAAATACAGTATATGGATACTTAGTCATTGATATCTCGCCACACTCACAAAAATATCAGTTGAGAAGAAAATTTTCCTGGGTGGGGATGTAATTATTTTTGAACCAAAAAAAAAAAAATTGAAAATCAACACTTCTGACAAGGCACTCGTCAATGTTTTACAATATTCATCTCATACACAAACCAAAACTCTAATTAAATCTTTAGAAACAACACAGCTCAGATGTGTTGTGGAAATTAAATCTTTAGAAACAAAACAGCTCAGATGTGTTGTGGATATTATTTACAATGTGTTAAATGGTGTTATAAAAATATCAAAATCTGATAAAGAACGTTATCTGAAAATAAATCAAACATTCGTCGAATATGTGTTGAAGGGTTAAATGTAAATCAACGGAAATTACGATTGCAAAAGATATCGCATATTTTACCACTTTTGATCAAGAAATATTTTCAACATGAGTCAAGAATTGATACTGATTCCAAAAGAGAAAAACAATCAACTAATTAAAACCGAGAAAAGGATTAAAACAGAAAGCAATGAAAATCATTCTTTTGATGAAGAAGGTTTTATTGACCACCCATCAAAACAAGTTGAAGATTTTGAACAGTTAAATAATATACCATCAAATTAAGAAAGATAAACAAGCAGATGAAATGGTGCAGGTGTGAGATGACATTGTTAGACATTCGCAGACTAAAATACAAAAGCTCAATCACATCAAGTATCATATTTCTGTTCAAGTACAAATGAGTCGACAAAAAGATGTTGGAGAAACTGAAACTTCTGAACCACATTTTCGTTGCAAAACTGACTATCTCTTGACAGATGATGATGCTAATGACGAACATCACATTAGCATTGTGTTCCAGAAAATCTTCAAGTCATTTGATGAATCTATTCGTAGAGGTTCCTCCTGGAAATTTCTTTTTTTTTTTGCTTTGATGTCAGTCAGAAAATGACCACCCATATAAGTGATATGTGAAAATAGAATTGAACTCCACAGACCCACTAATAGGAGTAATATTTTTTCTTTTTTTTCTTCTTTCTTTTTTTCTTTCTTTCTCTTTCTTTTATTAATATCACTAAATTATATAAACTACTTATATATATTTCGAAATATAAATCCATCACTGATTTTTTTTCGAAGTCACATCTCAACTGTTTTTCCAATATTTCCAGTTGTTTAAGTAAGTGATAGCTGTCCCTCCACCGTTGCCACAGGGTGGCGACACCATCATCTCCTCTCATCCTAGCCTCTAGTTTCACGATCTTTACACCGTCTCTAAAAAAGTTATCAAAATATTTTTTTAAATATTTTTATATAAAAAAAAATAAATAAAAAAATTCTTATAATTATAATTATAAAACCTCACCTTATAAAAGCGTGTGCTTCTTTTTCTTGAATTTGTCCTTTGCTTTTCCATCTGAAAAAAAGTTTAAAAAATTAAAATAAAATGTACTATTTCATTTACAAACTTTGTTTTTTATATGTTACTTACAAATATATATCACTATATGACGTATTATATCACGATATTATGGTAGAACGTAAAATAAAATAAAAAAAAAAACACGCACACAAAAGTTGAGGAAACTTACACAGTTGTAATCAAAAGTCTTAACATATTTAAAAAAAAAACCGTTGTGATAATCTTTTGGTATTTTCCTTACTTTTCCTATTCATACGATTCATATATCAAATGAATAAAAAGCGTCATCATTAACAGATGGGTACCGTTTTTTTTTAACATTTTACATTAACCATTCCTCTGGGTTGTTGAGCGTGGTGAGACTCATATCCCGCTGGAATTCCAAAAGATGGGGTCGTCGGTTTACGATGGTTGTGGGGGTATATTTTCAGCCACTGCTTATATTCTGGCAACGACTTATCTGTGTCCCGCGGAACGACTAGGAGTCCAACTCTGTTGGACAAGAGCCTTCTTTGTTTTTCTTGCTCTTTGGACAGTTTGGCCATGGCTTCCTGCAATGCTTTCAATATATTTTTTTCTGAATAGAATATAAAGATTTTTTCTAATTAGTATACTCATATATTCCATGTAGCCACAAATGCACTTACGAGTCGGCAAATTCTGGCACCCATACGATGCACTGTAACCGATGTGGACGAATACAATTAAGACATTTACAACCAAATTGTACAACAAACAATTCATGGTCAGAGACCCTTGTTCCAATGATACAAATAAACCATCTGGTGCACAATTCTGTTGCCAATACTGAATATTGGAAGCGTTATTAATATACCTATTATTATCAAAATACTGGCTATTGTAATAATCATAGACTTCTTGAATTTGAATTTTCTAAACTGAATATAATTTTTTTGTAACTAATATTTGTGAATAATTATAGTTGAATTATTTATATAGATTTTTCATACACAGCAAAGGAAAAGGTTAGAAGCTATTATATATTTTTTCCAATGCACCCAGGAAGAAGAATGGGTGCTGTAGGGTTATGTCCTTGAACCGTCTGTACTGGGTTCTTAATATCATTACGCGCAATTATGACATGTGCTCCGTAGGATTCGAATTCCCGCAGCGGTTATTCTGGAGACTGCGATTTTCGATGGAACTTACATTATTACTTGTCATGCTTGGTGTCTTTTTTAATGGTCACTTTTGTCTCATTGACATAAACCCAGTTAGTTGCTTACTCCAATCATTATCTCATGTTCATTTACGTCCATCAAAATGTTCTTCTTCGGTATAATTCGTGCATGTATTTTGTCTTGTAGTTGCATGTAGTTTACTCCATATTATCTTAGTTTAGTATCATATACATCTTAACCAAATAAAACACATAAAATTTAGTTTGATAATCATATTTTTGAAAAAATGTTTAGATTAATTATTTACAATATGTACACGATTAAAAACATTTACAAAAGTTTGACATTTATAACATTTAAATTACATTTCCGGCTGAATAGACACGGTATTTAAAGTTTATCCGATAACATTTCCAGTATTTAAGTCTTTCTTATGGAAAACGGAATGTACAAATTAAAGTCTCTTTTATGTAAATAAACACGACAAAAAATAAATTAAAGTCTCTGGTATATATACATTAAAGTTTCGTGTATATAAATTAAAGTCTCTTGTATGTACATATATATATAAATTAAAATCTTTATCACAGTCTATCATAAATATATATCATAGTTATATGTCCAACGGTATTGTGGATACGCCATCAGCTAAAATCTTTCTCTTGGGATAAAGATATGAAAAGGCATCCCGGACCTGTTCGTATGTCAGCATACGGTTATCCACGGAATGGAAACACCTAGCGATTCAGCGGAAAGAACCATGTAAGCACTGTCCGTGTCCATAGAGCAGTACTGGAAATCACGACGATAAAAACATCCATAAAATCATTTATGATCCCTTAAATGAGAATCCGTAGATGAGGCATGTTTGAGCTTTGTTCGCTCTTGTAAAGCAAATATAAGATTGTCGTTTAGAGCATTTAATAACAAAATGCCAAAAATTCAATATAAAACATATGTACAAAAACAACCATAATAAGTGACAAGAGTTATACAATTTCATTTACTACAGTACAATGGATATACTCTACCTATAAAATAAGAGCGAAGGAGGGGCATAAAAAGCGCCCACCATAAAAAGTACCCAATGCAATATACAAAAACCCCTGAAAAGGTGGGTGGAAGGGGAGGAAGAGGAAAACAGACGAAAATTTTCCTTCCTACAACACTTTCACCACTTTTGTTTGTGTATTCTGTGCCTACGACTTGCAGAGCAAACTGATTGGTTATCAGGTTCAATGAACTTGTGTGTCAGCATATTCATAACATGGAAACCAATCTTAAATTAGAAACTAAGTAGAGGCTTACTGTTGTCGTTCAGTAGGAATTCAAATGGTACTCTTCAAAGTTTGTGCGAGTTGTGTATAGTTCATATAGACCATTGTTAGCTCGTAGCTCCTCGTACTGCCAATTCATTACTGTTACGATTATATTGTTTGTGCAGAATGATCGTGAAGTGGTAACCACTCCTTATAGCTTTAAGCTGCTTCTAGATAATTTTGCGGTATAATACACGTCATTATTTCAGGAATGCATAGTCATCCCGTCGCAAGTCATACTAGGAAATGTCATTACACATTATTACATTATCGTTCTTCCAATATCCTTTGTATGCACTAAGTTAAGTATATAATATCGATACGAGTTCCCCGGGAGTTAAGTTAGAACGAGTCCTTGATGAATTTGTACGCGTTTTCTTGAGAACAGTCTTTTCGAATATTCCACATAAAATGTTAATTATGCATAGGCATTACACTCAAAATATAATAATGGTTTGCTCGTAACTTTGGTATATCTAATCAAAAAGAATTCACATTTGACAAATTTATCTGACAATAGAGGGCAATATAGCTCAAGCCGCTATGTGTGTCAGCATATTCATATCGTGGAAACCAATCTTAAATTAGAAACTAAGTAGAGGCTTACTGTGTTTCGCAGACTAAGCAATGAAGTTATTTAGGGATCATAAATTAATTTATGTTCCATAAAAACACAATAGAATTTCAGCATTCTAAGTTTGGCATACTGATAAACAAAACATCCAATGTGTAGAGGTAGATTCAAGTTGATGGTAGATTTTGCCAGTTCCACTTCAAAACAGTTGACATCAAGTTGATTACATTGACGGAAATACGGGCTGTTAATACAATTGGAGATAGTGCGGGCTGTACCATATCAGATGTGTTTATGTTTCTCTTGGTTTGTTACTGTTGTACCATACGAAGAGTTGCCTTCTAATTTTTTTCAGTTTCAGCTATTAGTTTCAAGTCCGGATTGGCATCCCCGGCTTTACGGGCATCACTGGCATCATCTCCAAAAGATTTGAAACATGTAGACGGAGAGTATTCCACCACTTGGTGTATTTTGGATACCTCCAGGTCATGCAGTAAATACCACTTAAATAACGGTGTAATAATCAATATTTTGGTCCCAAAGATACTCCTTTTAAACTTCTGCAGGGCTGTTTCATGACTCCATGTTGGTCGGCGAAGTCCTTCACAAACGGGCCAACATCTTCTTTGGATATTTCCGTATTCTTAAATATGGGTGGCATTTCGCTGAATTTGGTCTTCAGGTGATCTGGGACGTGAATATCCACTTCGACGAAACCAAATATCATGTCGTTTTTGACGGCTTCGATGATTTGATCATGTGTCATTGTGAACATGTTGTCACAGGGGCGTTCCATGGACTTGACATACTCTTAGATTTGCTTGTCTTCCTTCTTCACTTTATCCCATTGACATTAACAGATTTCTTTCAGTTGGAAATTTTGGTTCTTAATGTAGCGACTGGTCTTCTTTTTTTGGCATATAGTTCTCGGAAGGTGTGTTTATTGACGGGGTTAAAGAAGAATTTAGTCAAATGACAATCGTGGCCATGGAAGATGCAACTTTGAAATTGGTACACTGTATTTGTTTCTTCACAATAACCGTCGACCGGTATTTGCTGCATGCCAGTTTTCTCCTCATACTGTTACCATGGTGTTGAATGTGGTGCCCTATTTGTTTGGACTCCCATTCCAACCATTCGATTGCTTTTCTTTCCCAACGGCGATTGGCCTTTCTTTGGAACTTGTTCTCACTTTGACGGCGGACGAAATGACCAGTTGGCATGGGTTGCATTATGCACAATAAATATAAAGTGTTGGCATCTACATTATACAATTTCTTGCATATTTTGGGGTCGTCGTAATCTTTCTCACACGAATATAGGTGACAGCGATGAAAAATGGTGGAAGGACCTCCAACGATGTTGTCTTTATACAATCGATACAAATCTTGATTTTTTTCATCGATGATTGTAAAATAGTCAGGAAGGCCATCAGACATGTGTCTCAGGGTCAAACCCGGAACGCTGATCACATCTTTAAACATGTCGATGTTTTGCTGTTTATAATATTCAAACATTTTATCAAGGGCTTCCAACATGGGTGCAAAGTCTTTATTGTTGTACCAGACTAAGAACTCTTTCATGGTACGCATGGTATTGGATGTCCAAACTTGTTGACAATAGTTGTATTCTTCTTCTGTGATGTTGGCTTTATTTAGATTGGAATAGAAAGCTTCGAGTGGAGGGAGTTGTATTTCATTCAGTTTATCCAACGAGGTCAAATATTCATATGGGAAGAAGCCTTTTTCTTCGGAGCAGAAGAGACGAATGCAGATATCATTTTCTCAATGGTAGAATTCGCCCTTTCAACCATTCCATCTGATTGCGGACGAAACGCTGTTGTGTGAGTTTTAAATGAACCAAGTTTCTCACAAAGTTCCTTAAAAAGTAAGGATTCAAAATTTGACCCTTGGTCTGTATGAATCTCTTTAGGAACACCAAAAATAGTTATCAACCTGTCCATTAATTTAGAGGCTACAGTTTTTGCTTCTTGATCTTTCATTGGTACAGCATCTGTCCATTTCGTGAAGTAATCGGCAAAAACTAATAAATACTTATTCCCCTTTTTTGATACAGGTAAAGGACCAAGAACATCTACAGCAATTCTTTCCATAGGAGCACCAACATTATACTGTTTCATGGGTGCACGAAAGTGTTTTTGAGGACTTTTTCTCCTAGCACAAACATCACACATACGACAAAAATGATTTATGTCTTCCCGCATATTGATCCAAAAATACCTGTTTCTTATTTTGTCTGATGTTTTTGCGAAACCTAAATGTCCCCCACTAAGAGAGGCATGAATCTCATTAAAACTAATTGCCTCAAGGATTCAGGTAAAACACAAAGATAACTAATACTGGAATCATTCCCTAACCACTTTCGGTATAAAACGCCACCTTTAACAGTCAAAAGATCCCAAAGTGCAACATATGATTTTAATTTTGGATTTTCACCACTAATTTCTTGGTATGATGGTCTAATACCCTCTTCTCTCCACTTTAAAATTTTACCAATAATTTTGTCATCTAATTGTAAGTTCCTTAATTTAACTAAAGATAATGAACCATCACTAATCAAATCCATTAAACTGGACTATCCTTACCATTTGTAGTTCTCGGACTACTCTTAGTAGTAAATACATTAATTTGATTGTCTTTAACGTCACTATCTTGAAGTGAAGCGATAAAAGTACTGTTATCATGTTCATCTTTCCAGCTTGGTTTTATTTCTTGACTATCTTTTCTTTCACAATGGGAACACTTACTTATGAAACATGGGCGGCGGCTTAAACTGTCTGCATTATTATGAACACGATCCTGTCTGTGTTCAATTTCCATATCATAAGAAGACAATACTTCTAACCATCTCGCCATTTGACCTTCAGGGTTTTTTTAATCGCATTAACCATCGTAATGCCCCGTGATCAATCCTTACTTTAAATCGGCGTCCATACAAGTAATGATGAAATAACTAAATACCGAAGTTACTGTGAATTTTGATTTCGACAACTTATGTCTCTTCAGTGCAGATAAAATCTAAACGTTTGGAAGACCATAAAGTCAAAGATGTTTAAAAACTGATAGAGAACAAATTACCAAATATGATCTAAATAGAAAGCCAAAATCATCTAAGGACAGAGCTTTGCATGAGGGAGATACTCCTTAGTTTCAACAGAATTTACAAAAATTAGATATTGTAAGGTTCCAAATAGAATCGGCTTTCGGGTCAGCACCGAAGTACTGACTACTGGGCTGGTGAATACCCTCGGGGACTAACAGTCCACCAGCAGAGGCATCGACCCAGTGGTAACAAATAACTAAATACCGAAGTTACTGTGAATTTTGATTCTGAAAATGTTTCACAGATTTCACTATGGCCAGTAGCTCCTTCCTTGTAACACAATATTGTCTCTCCGGTTTAGACAAGGCACGACTGAAATAACTGATCACCCTTTCATGTCCATTTTGAACCTGAGACAGCACTGCACCGATGCCTTCATTGCTAGCATCTGTGTCTAAAATAAACAATCCTTCCCTTTGGGGATAACCCAAAATCGGCGCAGTTGTCAAATGTTCTTTCAATGTATTAAATGCGGACTCACAATCTTCATTCCAATTAAAATCACAACCCTTTTCAGTCAATTTATGCAAAGGTTTAGCTTTATCAGCAAACTTATGTATGTATTTTCTGTAATAAGAACATAGACCCATGAAACCCCTAACTTCACGTACATTTCGTGGTCTCGGCCAGTTCTTAACAGCTTCAATCTTTTGGGGATCTGTAGAAATGCCATCACCGCTAACAATGTGTCCTAAAAATGAAACTTCCTTTTGAAATAAATTGCACTTATTAGGATTTAAGTTCAGTCCTGCTTCACGTAACCTTTCAAATACCTGTCTCAAATTGATGACTTCATCCTCAAAAGTTTTTGCATGTATAATGATATCATCTAAATATACTAAACAAACTTTCCAAGACAAACCTTGCAATACTTGCTGCATAAGCCGTTCACAAGTTGCCGGACTATTACATAATCCAAACGGCATAACAGTAAACTGCCAAAATCCTGCTGTCCCCGTGGTAAATGCAGTCTGACAGTGATTTCAATTCCACTTGCCAAAAGCCCATTCTTAAATCACAAACCGAAAACCAACTCGAACCAGATAAAGCATCCAAAGAATCATCAATTCTTGGAAGCGGGTGGGAGTCTTTGATTGTTACATCATTTAATTTACGGTAATCTACACAAAATCGAAATTTACCGTCTTTCTTTTTCACTAATAGCATGGGAGAAGCCCAAGCACTGTAACTTGGTTCTATTACACCTATATCTTTCATTTTCTTGATTTGCTCTTCAGCCTCCAACTGCTTTGCTAAAGGAACATGACGTGGACGTTGCCTAATTGGCTTGCTATCACCTGTATTGATAGAATGTTCTACAAGCGAAGTTGACCCCAAATCATAATTAGAACTCGAAAATATAGGCGCATACTCTATAAAAACCTTACGAAGTTCCGTGCATTGTTTATCATTTAAATGCTTACTACTCCGTTCAAACAACTCAACAAGGTGATCTGGAATCTCATTAACATTATCACTTCCTTTTAAAGTTTCATCTTCATCACCTTTTCCACACTTTCACATTCCGCAACTAATGTATTTTCTTTCAAAATACAAGAGTTTTCGGATAAATGGTACAAAAGTTTGTGTCAAATCTACCAAACCTTTGCCAACAAGTAATGACTCATTATCATCTATAACCCCTAAACTTTCCACTAATCCTACTCCAAATTCCTTTTTCTCTGGAACTCGTTTCCCTTTGATTATTATCTCACTATATGGAAGAATAACAACATCATTTGCTACCGCTATACGACAACAAACATAATCATCATCGTTTCCATCATTTAACAATGGAATCTGACACCCTTTAAAATAAAGGATTTTCTTACAAACTGACAAATCACAACAATGTTTTTGCAAAAAATCTAAACCAAGAATTCCATTAACAGTTATATCTGCCAACCAAAATTCATGTTCAACATCATATTTTCCTAATTTCATGTTAAGTTTACAACGGCCATAAAATGGAGATTTCTCTCCAACAACGGTAATTAAATTCAGATTTAAGTTCTCATTAAATGAGAACTTCGACAATTCATCACCATCAATCCAATCTCTTCTAAGTATAGAAATATTAGCACCTGTATCAATTAACAATCTAGTGTCAATTCCATTTAAATTGACCCTAACAAATGAACCATTATCATATTCTAAATCAGAATTAATCACTACACTCTTATTTCCATTAGAACTAATTCTACTCTTATCACTATCAGGCCTTTTATTACGCACGCCAGAATCTAGGCCTGTCGACCCAGCGCATACTGGTTTCCCTGATGTTTATATCTAGAGTCACGATTTCCAACATTGTTCATTTGTTGCTTACTACGGGTGTTGCCAAAAGATCTTCCATTACCTCTATACGGTCTGTATGGGAATTCCCGTATTGGTCGTTTAGAAACTTCTTTAACACTTTCCATCAATTGGGCAATATCAACACGTACCTTTTGCAACTCCTCTTGGACTTTATTAGTATTCTCATTAGACTTTTTCTGTTCAGTTTTCTTCCTTGCATTAGACATATCTTCATTTTGCTCTTGCATAACAGTTCTGACTTGTCCGCCTCGCTGCCTATCAGCAAGCCTATGAGTTTCAAGTCTTACCGCTAAGGTTTCGGCTTCTGTTATAGTCCTTGGTTGAGCTTCCCGGCTTCTAAAACGCATGTCTGCTTCCGGTAAAGCATCAATAAAATGATCCAAAGATAAGATATCAGTCAACGACGAAGAAGCAACCGGATAAGCTTGTCTCGTTTACTCCTTTATTGATTGAGCTAATTCAGAAATCGACTCATCCCGTTTCTTACATCTATTATGCAACTTAGCACGAAACATTTCCGCTTTGTTTACGGAACCGAAACGATTTGCCAAAGCTTTGGATAAACTGAGAAAATCACGTCTTTGCTCGGTACTCAACTCGTTTAAAAGTGCTCTAGCTTGTCCCTTCAAACTCCCAGCAAGATACAAGGATTTGGTCACATAATCCCACTTGTTGATTTCTGATAAAATCTCAAACTGTGTAGAATACTCGTCCCAATCATCATTTCCATCATAGTACTGCGGTCTGATACGTGGACTTGTTCCCTCAATCACCGACATTTGACTTGTATTTGTCGCGGGGATTGCATTCATTTTTCCTAAGAGAGGGTCTACAGGAGGCGTCCTTAGCGCTAAGGTAAATGGAGAGAAGGAAACGCTTCTAGCTCCCTCATCATATTTTTAAGTAGCTGAAGTTCCTGTTATACTCTCTGGTGTACTAAAAAGAACATCACTTCCGCCTAATGAGTATCCGGAAGAGTGACTCGCACTGGTTCTTTTATCACTTCCACCTAAACCATCAGAAACCTTGTCATTTAACGGACTCTTTGCCTTGACTACAGGTTCCTTTCTAAACGTTACTTCATTTCGTAACTCATCAACATTTTTCGCAACAGACTCAAATCTAACATTCATTAATTGTAAATCATTATCAACATTCCTCCTGTGTTCTGCCATATCATTTATCATATCTCTATAAAAATTTCTAAACCGCTCATTGTTCCTCTCAAACTGGAGCTCTATATACTGAGTATGTTTTTGAAACATCTCTTCCAATATTGTAGCACTTTTATCTTCCCTCTGCACACACGGAGTACTAAATTCGTTCTCTAAATGTACCTGCTCTTTTACTACACTATCCAACAACACAGTGGTTTCTGTATCATCATAAGATTTGTCATCACTACGTCCAAATTGAATTTCACGTGAATCATCCATATTAAATACACCAAATTTTCTTTCCCTACTGAATTTTGATATTTCGCGAAACTATGTAGATACTTTAATATATTTATCAGTTGGTTATTAGAAAAATGAAAAAAAATTAATAAAAAATAATCCCACCGCTGCCACCAATTGTCGCGTCGCCCGCAATCCAGGAACAGAAGGGCTACCAAGAAGGGGGTACCGGATGTTACCTTCACAACCCGGCACCAAGAAAGACTCTATAATAACAAAAGTCACTACCTCTGACTACCACTCTCAGATACTATAAAGTCAAAACCTTCAATAAAGATCATCAACAGACTTAGATATTCCCGTCAAAACTGCTATTTTTTATACAGAATTAGCAAAGGCAATATAAATATGCGTGTTTTGTCTGTAAATTATATAACCCAGCTATTCCTGTCAGACACGACAAATGACCGAAAGGACTGGTCTTTACAATTTATGATGCAGGCTTGATTTATAACCAACTGATTAGTCAAGAAAGGAATTTAATGGACAATTGACCACAAGAACTGTGCTAATCAAAGATATAATCGGCACATCCCAGTCGCCAATTCCCGAAAGTAAAGCTTTCGGGTTCTTAATTACAAAGATAACTTAATATAATTAAGAATTTACAACCTTCGTTTTAATCAAGTTTTAGGTATCTACATAGCTTTTTATGAAAACAGTGAATTTATTAATAGTACGCGATAAGATTAAAATTTAAAGTCTTTATTCAAAATGATCCTGAATGAATGTATAAATAATGTTGTGAATGAAATTTATTGTCCAAAATATAAATGTATAGTCCAGTTCGTGATATTCGCAAGATATATAGCGTTTGCGAAAAACGGTTACGTCCAGAGATGTGACAGGGGATTGTGGCGTCCTGTCTGCTGCTAAATCCAAAGATTATCACATAATTGTATTGCGCATTTACAATAAATGTGAAACGGAAAAATCAAATATCTGAGTAGGGAAAATGCGTCCTACTACTATAAATCCCAAAATATAATAAAATCAAAAAATATTGCCAAAATCAAAAGTTAAACCCCAAATAGAAAAATAATCCAACAGGGGATAAGCGTCCTGTTGAAAAGGTAAATCCCAACACTAATATAAATAATACAAAAATATTATTTCACATAAAATCCCAAATTAAAGAATAAGGGAGAAATCGTCTTATTCTATAAATCCAAAACTAATATAATGATTCACATAAATCCCAAATCAAATGAAAATAACACAGCTGAAAAGGAAACTATACTTACCAAATTTTAAATCCAAAAATGAATAAACACTTACTGAAAGAAAAACCTTATTGATGAAGGAAAAACTATATGGCGCCTATACCTTTCCCTAATAAAATTTGACCCCAAAAACTAACGACTTTAAACACAAAATTTTCAAAATTATAGACCAAATTCGAAGACAAGTGATCTACTTAATAATTGAATTATTCCCTCCTACCCACCATACACTCTATACCCTATGCTCGCACTACCACAATGTCGTCCAAAACATTACCAGAGTACCTCCGTTTACCCTAATAAATTCTAGTCACTGAGGTCTTCTCGACCAATAATGGAACCATAGATTTTCGGCTGGGCACCACTATGTACAATCCTTTGGCCAGGATGGGTAAAATAAGTACAGAATGTCAATAATTGAATTACTCTTAATACAACCAGCAGCAAATAAGTGGAAATCAAATATGTAATAAACCAATTAACAAATTAACCATGTAACAAGTAAGATAATTATCCTTCACACTATATTAACACAAATCCTTTATGCGGTCGAATTTCATAAGAAATGGTGAGACCTTTTCAACAGGACTTACAAAGTAAACAACAAGTTAAACACTTAAAAGTAAGGAAATAAAAATAACACTAACAATCATCAATGACAAAAAGATTGAATCATGAAAATATCAAAACAAATCAGTCCAAGAAAACTTAAAGCAAAACCACAAGAATATCAAAATCAAAACACACGCAATGCAAAAATAAAAATAAATCAAAACAAACATACAGAAATAACAAAGTATGCAGATAATATAAAAAATAAAATATACAATGAAAATAGTAAATACACAAATCATCAATAAAACATGCACATAATACAAGAAAAACAACCAAATGGGATCTGCAAATAAATAATAAACTGCATGGAATACAGTCAGACGTCGGTAAACAAGTCGGTTCCTGCGGTAAAAACCGTATGGAACAGGTAGTGTTGACCCGATGTCGTATTGGACATACTAGAACTACACATAGTTTTATCCTCAACAGTGATGATCGACCTGAATGTATTCCATGCAATTGTCCTTATACAATTCAACATGTTTTAATTGAATGTGTAGATGTTGCCGGAATCAGGCGTGATTTTTATTCTGCTCATTGTCTTAAAGACCTATTTACAAACGTCGCTGGCGACAAAATCGTTCAATTTTTAAAAGCAATCAATTTATTTAGTAAGATTTAAATAGATCAATTTTATACAAGTTTTTAATTTCTAATATTGTTATTGTTAAACCAAAAATTTAATAATATGTTTTTTAACATTTTACACATTTGTTTTACTTGTATAAAGTTATATGGTTTTATATTAATATTTTATGTATTTATTAGAATTTTTCAATAAACCCAACAGTTCTCGCCACAATATAGCTGAAATATTGCTGAAGTTGGCGTAAAACATCAATCAATCAATCAATCAATCAA
>MJUU01042418.1:12833-23515 GCA_002080025.1 Modiolus philippinarum
ACGTTGACATTATGAAGTAGTTCATATTTCTTATAGTTTCTTGTTCCAAATTTCTCGGGTCGTCATCTTTATAAAACAAGAAATCAGAAGTGGCTCTTTCTAGAAGTATTTCTGTCACGTCTGGATCAATTTTTTGGAATGGGAGATAGCTAATGGTGTTTAAGGGTAATTTCCCTCTTTCCATAATTTTCGTGTTTTTATTCTATCATTATTTTCCTTTTTTCTTATTCATTTGTGTGTATTATTTATTTTTTCTAAACTATCTCTCTATTTTATTTAATTTTTGCAGTGACTTCTCTCTGTTTAGCACTTTACTGTATTATTGTATTATTATTTTCCCTTTTCTCACCTTATTTAAAGATCAACTGCTCCTTTTTCATCCCATTCGGAGCAATTTGAATTTTTTCCCGCCCTTTTTCTGTTTCTATGGCAACGGTTGCCATTTTGATATTTTTATGACCAAAACCCGTTTCTACACATGCTAAGTAACCTTCCTGTCAAATTTCATTCAATTTGCTGCAATTTGAAATTTTCCCGCCATTTTTTGTTTCCATGGCAACGGTCGCCATTTTGATATTCTTAACACTCAAACTCTTTTCTACACATGCTAAGCAGCCTTCCAGTCAAATTTCATTATATTCTAAACATTTTAAATTATTTCCCGCCATTTTTCTTGTGTGATCACGTGACAGCTGTCCTCATGTTAGCTGGTCATGTCTATGTATTTCTGTCAGATTTTCGGATTTCTCTGGTTTTATCCATTTAAAAGCTTGATAATGTTTTGCCCGGTGACCCCCTAATTTTATTCCATAATTTCATTTTATACATCCTTCGGAGCATTCTGACAAAATTTTATTCCACTGGTGTTATTTTGTCACTTTCATTATTTGATAAACATTCCTCGTGTTAAACCTATGAAAAATGCAGAGGAGTTCAGTTTCCGCCATTTTTTCAAGCACTTATATCCCAGTAAATTCATCGGTAACCTATTAATTTTTTTGCTTAAATTACGTCTTTTACAATTTTCTAGCAAAAGATCACATTTAATAGGAATCCTTGTTATTTTGAAATTGACAAGCGAATATCCTTAATAAACTGGCAAAGTGCTCTTACAATCACTGTCTTCTGATTACAACATATAGACAAACATAGGGCACTCATCAAGTTGAATGTAAGAAAACTTAGCATCAGGAAATAGTGAGATGTGGGCACTTTAAAATCCTGCAACAATATAAAATCGACCTCAATAGAATGCTATGTTTATTATAATATTGATTAACATTACTACAGTGTTGAATGCTGAAGATACTCATTCTATCAAGCTGTCTCCTGGTAACATGATGTCTCACAGATTTTCCAGTTCATATACTTGTTCTAATGAGTAAAATGTCTCCTTTTACTGTAGACAGAAATTCCAAAATGAAAGACGTTTTGTAGATTCATTCTTCTTTTGAAATGTTGGTGTTTCAACTTATGGAGATTTTGTTCCATGGTGCTTTTTTCTCTGTGATTTTTGTATCAACGATGTAAACCACCATTGTTGTAAGTTGACACTTCTTATGTTATGTTTTGTCTTCTGTCTCCTTTGTTGACAATCTGTTTAATGATATTACAATGTCAAGCCAAGCTTCTGGTTTTTCAATCCATAATTTGTAATCCTTATTAAGTGGAAATCTTTTGACAGTATCACATTCCAGACATGTCACTACCAAATGTTTATGTTTATGGCACAAAGGAGATCAATCTCCTTAAAAATTGTCTTGGCAGCAAGTCTGTACCTTGTTCTAAGTGGCCGCCAGTGGGAAACTTTGAACCTTACTGGAAAACACATTAAGATACTTCTCTGAAACTAATTAGCCACTTAGAATCAAGCTTGGTCACAATAGTCATATAAGGTTGTCCTCTATAAAAAGTATGACAGTATGGGAAAACACATTCAAAGATCTTCTCCTCTAAAACTTCTTGTCCAGTTGGAACCAAACTTGGTCACAAAGTTTTGTCCTTAGTTTGCTCTCTTTGAAAATTGTGTCTGTTAAGTCATTTCATATTTAAGATGGCTGACAGCAGGGAACATGGGTTAATATTGGACCCAATTGGAAAGCAATCAAAGATGTTCTCCTACCACAGAGCCGAGAAAAACCAAACTTGGTCAAAATAGACCTTGGCTTGTTCCTTAAATTTGAAATATATTTAGGATGTCTGTGCCTCATCCAAGATGACAACCAATAAGAACTTACTGTAACAATGAAACCTACAGGGAGCTTCTCCACTGAAACTGAAACCAAAGTTGGTCACAATTGTGTTTTGTTGGCCTGGTGAAAATGTAAAATCCATATCAGATCCAAGATGGCTGCTAGCTGGGAACATATTTTAGCATTAGGCCATATTATATCAAGGTCTATTAACATACTAGAAAATGAGATCCTTTTACGTTTGCATAATTTGGACTGTCTATGTTAGCCATGGACCAGGTGAGTTATACAGGTTCAAGAGAGCCTCTAGTTAAATATTTCATATGTCTTCCCGGTTCAATGACTTCATAAACATTGCAATCAGGTCCATCTCTCAGGATAATTGTAATACCGTATAAGTGGTTATTTTCGCGAGTACTTAATTTTCGCTTTATTCGCGACCATTCTGAAGTCGCAAAAATTGAATACCGCGAAATATAATTTATATATGACTTTACTTTGTACGCATATGTCTTGCTTTCCGTGACTTTCGTCGCAGGCGAGACAAAAACCATGAAAATTGATGTCCATGAATGAAAGTACTTCTACAGTTTATGTTTATGTACCTCATCCAAGATGGCTGCCAGCCCAGATTATACTAGTAGTTTAATGCATGACCATTATGGGTTGATGCATGACCATATATGCATGAAGACTCTTCTTAGAAACCAGAGCAACACTAAACATGGACACAATAGTACATGGATGACCCCTTTAAAAATTTGCTCATATGCCATTCAAGAGAAAGGGTAGTGACCACATGTTTAATCATTAGACCACATTATTAAATTGGCCTCTCATTATTATATGAGGGCTATGATCCAGGTGATACAAACTCTATTTCTACATTTACGGTAATTTTATTTCACAACTCTCCATGACCATGCATCAATCAACCATGGCCATTAACAATTATTGTACGTACGACATGCAGTTCTGCCAGGTATGGACCAAAATGCAAACATTAATTCTAATGTTATAGAAAGAGGGGAAAACTAGTATCACTGTATCATTCACCTTACTTCAAATCTTTGAATCTGTTTTCCATATGTCTTGGTGGTCATCTTGGGTGAGTTGTGGACAGGCTGGACACATCTTTGAAGAGGACCAATAGCATTCGAGCTGCCAATAAATGGCAAAAGCTTACCAGATGAGCTAAATTGAATTCAATCTGCAAGCAAATATACCTGTTACATTTGTATGTGACAACACCAAAACTGGCTCCATAAAGTAATATCTTCCTGAAGCAAAACTCTTTCCTTAGCTGATTTAAGCAATATTTACTTCCTTTTGATTATTTGTTCTAATTCAGTTCTTATGAGCAATTTTAATTATTTGAGTTTTATCTGCAATTAAGTGACATGGCCATCTGCAGAACTGAAAGTTACGGTGATTTCATTTTGTTTTACCACTGGGTCAATGCCTCTGGATTAGGACTGGTTGATCATTTGAAATTTACAATACCAGTCCTAAAGTTAAGAAATATAAGTATAAATCCAAAAGTGTAAAGGATCTTCCATACATTATTCCAATACAGTTGAGCTAAAGGTCTTCATTTGTTTCACGTGGGTCTCGATGGGGTATAAGCGGGAAGCGGGATTGACCTTTTTAAGGAAGCGGGAAACGGGATCGTGGCAAAAAAGTGCACGTGAAAACGGGAAAGGGTGTCCAGCGTGAAGCGGGAACTGCTAAAAATTGAGCCCGTGAAACGGGAAAAGATGGCTTACTTAAGAGTCTTTGTAAAAATATTTTCCTGCTCAGGAAACGGGAAAGTGCAGAAAAAATTGCCGGGCTTTCGGGAAAGGGACCCCCTATCGAGACCCCCTTTCACAGAAGATGATGAAAATGATATTTAACACATAGGGTCCAATGTTAAAGTATGTTCTGCACTAGCATCCACTGTTTTGATTAGAACAGAATGAGCAATCTTTGTAAGGAACCTTTCATATATCATTCCTGTAAAGTTTGGTTGCATTTACCAGGTGTATACTTCAGTTATTTCAGTGGTAATGATCAAAATGTGAAGTTTATGGAAAGATGACAGCCTTTGATCAGTTGAGCTATAAATGAGGAACTAAGAGGTCAAAGTAACATCTTTTCAATTTGGTGTCCCCATGAATAGACCTCTGCACACCATAACAAAAAAAAAAAAAAAAAAAAAAAAAAAAATAGGAACACAAATTCTAACATTATAAGAATCAAAATAAAGTCTGGTAAATGAGAAATTATAGATATGTGAAAGGTGAATAAAAGGATATGGAGTAAATGCACATAAGACAAAGTCT
The DNA here is from genome assembly GCA_002080025.1 of Modiolus philippinarum. NCBI lineage: Eukaryota > Metazoa > Mollusca > Bivalvia > Mytilida > Modiolidae > Modiolus > Modiolus philippinarum. Next base: position 17,350 of record MJUU01042418.1, read on the forward strand.
CTACAAATACATGGTAAAAAACAAGCAAAGGAACAATGCTTTTATTGCTGTTCTACATCTTGCAGTCATTATGAGGCCTTCAACAATGAGCTCTGCTCATACCTCGTAGTATTTAAGTTCAAGACAGCCCCTAGCACTGATTTGAGCGGAATTCTATGCTAATTATCCAACACTACATCCATGTTTTGCTGGTCATGGATGCGGGATTGTCAGAAACATTTAAGGATGTTAGCTGGTCATGTCTATGTATTTCTGTCAGATTTTCGGATTTCTCTGGTTTTATCCATTTTAAAGCTTAATAATGTTTTGCCCGGTGACCCCCTAATTTTACTCCATAATTTCATTTTATACATCTTTTGGAGCATTCTGACAAAATTATATTCCATTGGTGTTATTTTGTCACATTCATTATTTGATAAACATTCCTTGTGTTAAACCTATGAAAAATGCAGAGGAGTTCAGTTTCCGCCATTTTTTCAAGCACTTGTATCCCAGTAAATTCATCGGTAACCTATTAATTTTTTTGGCTTAAATTACATCTTTTACAATTTTCTAGCAAAAGATCACATTTAATAGGAATCCTTGTTATTTTAAAATTGAGAAGCGAATATCCTTAATAAACTGGCAAAGTGCTCTTACAATCACTGTCTTCTGATTACAACATATAGACAAACACAGGGCACTCATCAAGTTGAATGTAAGAAAACTTGGCATCAGGAAATAGTGAGATGTGGGCACTTTAAAATCCTGCAACAATATAAAATGGACCTCAATAGAATACTATGTTTATTATAATATTGATTAACATTACTACAGTGTTGAATGCTGAAGATACTCATTCTATCAAGCTGTCTCCTGGTAACATGATGTCTCACAGATTTTTCAGTTCATATACTTGTTCTAATGAGTAAAATGTCTCCTTTTACTGTAGACAGAAATTCCAAAATGAACGACGTTTTGTAGATTCATTCTTCTTTTGAAATGTTGGTGTTTCAACTTGTGGAGATTTTGTTCAATGGTGCTTTTTTCTCTGTGATTTTTGTATCAACAATGTAAACCACCATTGTTGTATGTTGACACTTCTTATGTTATGTTTTGTCTTCTGTCTCCTTTGTTGACATTCTGTTTGATGATATTACACTGTCAAGCCAAGCTTCTGGTTTTTCAATCCATAATTTGTAATCCTTATTAAGTGGAAATCTTTTGACAGTATCACATTCCAGACATGTCACTACCAAATGTTTATGTTTTTTACCTGAATCAAAAACAAAAATAATAAATTTACATGCCTTCATCAGCAAATATAGCTCAGTTGTCTTAAATGTAACAAAATCCCCCAAAATATGCAATAAAATTTTATCATGAAGTTCATGATAAAATTGAAGTTGCCATATTGAATAATGAATTCATGAGCTATCTGGAGTTCCTATCGTTGTCTACATGTATGTTTGTCTTTTCTCTTTTTATTGTTTTTCTTGTGCAGTTCCCTAGTAGATTGTGGCATGTGATTGTAATTTTCAGCCATTGTAAGTGTTTCCCTTTATCTTTTTATACTAGAGGCTCAGAGACTGAGCCTGTGTCGCTCACCTGATAAAATGCTTCTAGCCATGCATGTCCAAAATGATGTTTATTACCAATGGGGTCTTGGAGATTTATCTATGTTCTCCATTAGCACCCATGTATTTTTCTGATCCTATTGAAATGAGTAAATTTTGCAAAGGACCTTCTATTCATTTAGTTAAATTTGCTTGAATAGTACTGTTTCACAGAAGATGATGAAAAGGATAGTTTTCTCAAACCCGGCTCCAATGTTAAATTATGTTCTGCAATGGCGGCCATTTTTTTTTATCGGATCTAAATGAAATGAGTAATTTTTGTAAAGTACCTTAAGTACATCATTCCTGTAAAGTTTGGTTGAATTTGCTTCAGTGGTTTCTGAGGAGAAGATGAAAATGTCATTTTTCCCATAGGGTCCAATGTTGAACACAAGTTCCGTGCTGGCCACCACGTTTTTTGTCAGATCGGAACGAAATGAGCTATCTTTGTTAAGGACCTTTAGTACACCATTCCTGTAAAGTATGGTTAAATTTGCTTCAGTGGTTTAAGAGGAGAAGATGAAAATGTGATTTTTATACGACCGCAAAAATTTTTGCTGTCGTATAATGGTATGGTGCTGTCGTTGTTGTCTGTAGACACTTTTTTTTGGTTAATAACTTTAGTTTCAGTTGACCAATCCTTATGAGATTTTAACACAATGTTCCTTGGCACAAAAGGAAAGCTTTGCTAAGTTTTGGTCATTTTGGCCCCACCCGTTTTTAAAAAAGGGGCCAAAAAGTGTTAAATTTGATGTTTTTCACATATTTCAGTGTAGAATCTTTATTATTTAACAGATTTTGATGGGGTTTCTTTCAGTGTCCTCCTGAGGAAATTTCCAATAAGTAGTATGCAACAGATTTCAGTTGGCATGTACCGTTTACAAGATAAATGGGACCCAAAGGGGTGAATTTCAAAAATTTTAATTTTTTTAATTTTTAGGCCGATTTTGATGCAGTTTTTTGCAGTGGATTCCTTATGAAAAATTATCATAGCACTGCACCATTAGATTTTTTATCACTTGTTTCTTTTCCAAGCTATGAGGAGCCCAACGGGGCAAAAATTGCAAACATGCAGATTACCTAAAATTTTTATTTTTCTTCCGATTTCAATGGGATTTTTTTTCGTTAGATTCCTCACATTGTAGTCTTTCAGTAGTATGTCAACGGATTTGGTGTAGCTCTTACCGTTTCCTAGCTATTAGGGGTCAAAGGGGCCAAAATTACAATTTTTAGAAATATGTAAAATCTTTATTTTACATCATATTTTGATGGGATTTTTTTCTTTGGATTCCTGTCAATGTAAGCTTTCAGAAGTAAGATAACAGATTTGACGTAGCTCTTACCATTTCCGAGCTATGAGGGGTCAAAGGTGTCAAAATTGCAATTATTAGAAATATGTGAAGTCTTTACTTTTCATTAGATTTTGATGGGATTTTTAGTCCCCTACCACCTTCGCTGAAGGGGACTTTAGGTTTGCACTCCGTCAGTCCGTCCGTCAGTCTGTCCGTCACACTCAGTTTTCTGGACTTTTTTCCTGTATATTTTTCTAATATTTGGTATGTAAGTCTACCACCATGAGTTACAGACCAAGTTCGAGTTTGGTTCCAGTTCATTGATTTTGGATGGAGTTATGGCCCTTTAACTTAGAAAATTTTGGTAAAATATAGGTTTTCCGGACTTTTTTCCTAAATCGTTCCAGATATGAAGCTAATATTTGATATGTGAGTCTACCACTATGAGTTACAGATCAAGTTCTAGTTTGGTTTCGGTCCATTGATTTTGGACGGAGTTATGGCCCTTTAGCATAGAAAATTTTGGTAAAATATAGGTTTTCCAGACTTTTTTCCTAAACCGTTCCAGATATAAAGCTTATATTTGCTATGTGAGTCTACCACTATGAGTTACAGATCAAGTTCGAGTTTGGTTCTGGTTCATTCATTTTGGACGGAGTTATGGCCCTTTGACTTAGAAAATTTTGGTAAAATATAGGTTTTCCGGACTTTTTTTCAAACCGTTCCAGATACGAAGCCAATATTTGCTATGTGAGTCTACCACTATGGGTTATAGATCAAGTTCCAGTTTGGTTCCGTTCCATTGATTTTGGATGGAGTTATGGGCCTTGGACTTAGAAAATTTTGGTAAAATATGGGTTTTCCAGACTTTTTTCTAAACCATTTCAGATATTAAGCTGATATTTGCAGTATTAATCAACAACAATGGGTTACAGATGAATTTTGATTATGGGTTGGGTGCATTGATTTTTGACGGAGTTATGGGCCTTGGGTTCCGAAAATTTGTCTTCTTTAACTAATTTTGCTGGTATAACAAAGAATTATTCCACCAGTAGGGGACTTCTGTATTACTTTGCAATACGATCCACACTTGTTATTTTTAGATTTTTCTCATTGTAAGCTTTCAGTGATATGGCAGTAAACTTTGCGTTGCTCTTTGGTTTCAAAGCTATATATAAAGGGTCAAAGGGCCAAATTACAATATTTCAAAATATGTGAAATCTTTATTTTTCATGAAATTTCTTAGCTCTTACAATATCCTAGTAATAAGGGATTAAAAGGGCTAATTTTTATTTTCACTAGTTTGTATCCAGTTAATTTATGTGTCAAGGTCCTTATTGTGTCCAGCAAATTACTGTGTCCACATTCATTTTAGTTTACACTTGTTCAAATCTCAGTGGTCGACATGCTGCGGTCGTATCATGCTGCGCTCTGCGTAGCCCTTTATTCCCACAGGGTCCAATGTTTAACTATGTTCCGTGCTGGCGGCCATGTTTTTTATCGGATCGCAAAGAAATAAGCAATCTTTGTTGAGGACCTTTAGTACATCATTCCTGTAAAGTTTGGTTGAATTTGCATAATTGGTTTCAGAGGAGATGATGAAATGTGATTTTCCCACTATGTTCCGTGCTGTCGGCCATGTTTTTTATCAGATCGGAGCAAAATTAGACAATCTTTGTAAGGACCTTTAATACATCATTCCTGTAATGTTTGGTTGAATTTGCTTCAGTGGTTTCAGAGAAGACAAAAATGTGATTTTTCCAATAGGGTCCAATGTTAAACCTAGGTTCCATGCTGGCGGCCATGTTTTTTTGTCGGATTGGAACAAATGAGCATCTTTGTAAAGGACCTTAAGTACATCATTCATGTAAAGTTTGGTTGAATTTGCTTCAGTGGTTTCAGAGGAGAAGATGAAAATGTGAGACGGATGACAGATGACAGACGCCAAGTGATGGCATTAGCTCACACTGACCCAAAGTGACCTAATAATAGTTAATGAAAAAGTGGTAATTATCCTGAAATAAAGACTGCCAATGGAAGAGTGGTATTGACTGAGATGGTGATAATGACTGAGACGAAGGACAGGCCATTATCTGTATCGAAGTCAATACCACTCTCCCATGGGCAGTCTTTATTTCACAGTAATGACCACTTTTTCATTTTGTATGAAATAAAAATGATGTTTGAAACAAAAATTTAAACTTCATAATCCTTAAACATCATGTTATGGTGGGAAACATTTTTGAAATTGCAATTTTATTGTGAATTCCCAATGTCACATGACAAAACTTTACATATATATGATGTCTGCTTCTATTTACCAGATATATACAGAATTATAAGATCTAGGTATGCTTAAAGGCTACCATTCAAATTTCTTATGTAAAGAAATATTAAAGAGCAATTTAAGGTGGTATGGGGGTTTAAGAACTGTCAGATAGAATAATCTGATATTTTCATGACTTAAACTTCATTATTAGAGCATACAAGAAATAAAATAAAAGTTGTGGTCACCGGCCATAAAAGCACGAAATCTGTATTTCAAAAAATAGCTATTTTGGTTGAAATGCTACGGAAAATTTGCAAATTTTAACAAAATTTTAATTTATTTAAGTTACATGCGATAGATTTTTTTTTAAAATTTGGTAAATAACTAGCTAATATACTTGCCTTGAATTGGCAAGAAAAATGTTTGGGGTCATTAATCTTATTTTTTAATTAATGGTGAATAACTGATTTTTTCCTGTTATTTCTATGCAAACAAGAGCTGTCGCCGAATGGCAGCCAAATATACCCCCCACTCATTGAACCCTGAATCGATATGGTAAGTGCAAAATTAAGTTGGTGTGGACACAATACAGGTGTGGACACAGTACAAGTGTGGAAACAATACAAGTATGGACACAATGATATAATCTTCAAGAAAGAACTTTTCACAAGGGTTCCAATGAAAACACTCTGTCTAAATCAGACAAATATAAAATTCACCTTTTTTTTCAGCCTATTTAACATTTTACACATCTACATATAGTGTTCTTCCTTTGTCTAAAGTTTCCTCAAATTCCTTCAAGTGGATTAAAAGGAGTTGTGCGTACGAGGTAACCCATATATAGGGAACCAATGAAAACTCAAAGTCGAATTATCTCCCCTTCCTGGTTTCTGACAATAATTTTATTTCTTCATGCACATCTCCATAAAGTGTTCTTATTTTGTGTAAAGTTTCATTAAATTCCTTCAAGTGGTTTAAGAGGAGTTGCGCTTACGAGGTAACCCATACAT
>MJUU01042418.1:23575-34880 GCA_002080025.1 Modiolus philippinarum
GACAATAATTATATTCCTTCATGCACATCTCCATATAGTGTCCTTCCTTTGTGTAAAGTTTCATAAAAATCCTTCAAGTGGTTTAAGAGGAGTTGCGCTTACGAGGTAACCCATACATAGGGAATCAACGAAAAGTCAAAGTCAAATTACTTCCCCTTCCTGGTTTTCGACAATAATTATATTCCTTCATGCACATCTCCATATAGTGTCCTTCCTTTGTGTAAAGTTTCATCAAAATCCTTCAAGGGGTTTAAGAGGAGTTGCGCTTACAAGAAGTGTGGACAGACGGACGGACAGACAGACAGGGTGATTCCTATATACCCCCAAACTTTGTTTGCGGGGGGTATAATTAACTCCCCTTAGTAGAACAGGAAATTGCTGAAAAGGTTCAGATTCTGCATATTTACCCGATTGAATAGCATATTTGATACAATTTAACTTTAATAAGACATCAAAAATCATTTTGTCAACCTTCCCATGGTGAACTAAATTTTTTTGTCAGATGCACAAGAATGATGCGCAGTTTTAAACTCCTATACTACCTTAAGTGAAAAAAAAAACCTTTTATTTATTGATCGTTATAGGCAAAAAGTATTATTCAAATTCTGCTGGTACCATTTGTGAATCAAGGCAGGACTTAACACAATTTTTACTGCCTGACATTCAGATCATAACCCTAAGTTGTTAATTTAATTAGAAACTGATCTAATCACAAAAACTTAGCATGAAATTGAGGTCAAAGTCAAAAGCAATATGGCAGACAGTTATGTACTACTCATACCTGTTAACCTTTGGTAGCTACTATGAGGGAGATCTCCCTCATACCAGCCCATCTAAGGGGGAGATTTCACTTAACCACCTTTTTACAACAAAAAATCTTGCATTTATAAATGAAGAAAAGAGAATATGGAATATAAGCTGTTAGATCAATTTCTAAAATCAAAATTCTACCATGATTTTAAAATTATGGATCATATTTCATAATTTTGCCAAGAAAGCAAGACAAATTTCGGAATACTGTTCAAACAAGAGCTGTCGCCGAATGGCAGGCACCCAGTTATACCCCTGCTCACTGAATCTTGAATCGATATGGTAAGTGCAAAATTAAGTGTGTGTGGACACAATACAAGTGTGGACACAATACAAGCATTTACACAGTTGGATGTGTGGTTGCTAATGAAAAGGTGACGAAAAAGTTCAACTTGGAAAATGAAATTAAAAAAAACCAAACAGTCTGTAAACAAAAAGTAGTACAGCAATATGGCTGAAAAAGGGAGATGCAGTATAGTACCCTTCAAAGAAGCTCCATATCAAATATAAAGTAGCTGTCATGTGTAGTTCCTCAAACAAATGCGACGAAAAAGTGACAATTTTGAAAATAAAAGTAAACAAGAGAAGGGGCAGTCGGAAATGACAGCTAATCCCCTCGCCCATTTATTGAATGTTTGTCTAGTATTATTAGCACTCAAGGAAGTTGTACCATTCAAGATCTGGCTTGTTACTTAAGCCAGTCATGCAAGAAATGTAGTGACCTTATTTCAATCAGGAGCCTCATACCTAAAGCATATGTATCTACTGATGAAAGATTAATCTTCTGCAAGTTGTAGTATCTAAAATCTAGACTGTAACACAAACTTTACCCTAAGTCACTCATGCATGAAATGTAGGTCAAACTGACCTAATTTTTATCTGGAGCTTTGTAACTTTACAAGATGCATCTACCTACAAAATATTATTCTTCTACGAGATGTAGTATCTAAAATCCAAGCTGTAACACAAACTTTAACCTAAGTCACTCATGCATGAAATTTAGGTCAAAGTGACTCAGTTTTCATCTGGAGCTTGCTAACTTTACAAGACACCTCTACATACAAAATATTATTCCTCTATGAGTTGTAGTATCCCAGACCTGGACTCTTACAAAAACTTTAACCTAAGTCATTCATGCATGAAATGTAGGTCAAAGTGACCTAATGTTTATCTGGAGCTTCCTAACTTTATAAGATGCATCTACATATAAAATATTATTCCTCCACAAGTTGTAGTATCCCAGATCTGGACTCTTACAAAAACTTTAACCTAAGTCACTCATGCATGAAATGTAGGTCAAAGTGACCTAATTTTTATCTGGAGCTTCGTAACTTTACAAAACGCATCTACCGGTACATACAAAATATTATTCTTCTACAAGTTGTAGTATCCCAGATCTGGACTCTTACAAAAAATTTAACCTAAGTAACTCATGCATGAAATGTAGGTCAAAGTGACCTAATTTTTACCTGGAGCTTCATTACTTTCCAAGAGGCATCTACATACAAAATATTATTCCTCTACAAGTTGTAGTATCCCAGATCTGGACTCTTACAAAAACTTTAACCTGAGTCATTCATGCATGAAATGTAGGTCAAATCCACCTATTCTTTATATCAACCTCAAGTTTTCTTCAAGATGCATCCATGGACAAAACATTGTCCATCTACGAGAGACTATGACTTGTTATTCAAAAGATATATGTTCTTTAGTTTGAACGGACAGACAAACGGACGAACGGGCGAAACGCTATACATGTATCCCCTCCCAAGCTTTGTTGGGTGAGGGGATAAAAAGGTAAAATGTCTGTAAACAGGAAGTGGTGATCCGATATGGCCGAAAAGGGGAGGCGCAGTATAGGACCCCATACTGATGCACCATACCAAATATCAAGGGACTGTCATGTGTAGTTCCCGAGAAAAATGCGACGAAAAAGTGACAATTTTGAAAATAAAAGTAAAAAAGGCACAAAGTCGGTAAACAGGAAGTGGTGATCTGATATGGCTGAAAAGGGGAGGCCCAGTATAGGACCCCATACTGATGCACCATCCCAAATATCAAGTGGCTGTCATGTGTAGTTGCTGAGAAAAATGCGACGAAAAAATGACAATTTTGAAAATAAAAGTAGAAAAGGCACAAAGTCAGTAAACAGGAAGTGGTGATCCGATTTGGCCCAAAAGGGGAGGCGCAGTATAGGACCCCACACTGATGCACCATACCAAATACCAAGTGGCTGTCATGTGTAGTTGCTGAGAAAAATGCAATGAAAATATGTGTGACGGACGGACAGATGGACAGAGGTTAAACAGTATACCCCCCTCCTTCGTAGCAGGGGTATAAAAATGATCCTTTTTTTTGTCATGTGCAAAGAGTGTTTGATACCATAATACTAATGCAAAAAATGTGCATTCACATCAAAAACCTACTTTTTGTACGAACTGTAGCTGTCACCCCAGGTACAAGCAAAATACTGCATTTCTTACAGATAGTTCTTTTAATTTCCATGTGCCTAAAAAAATCAAAATATAAATGGATTTCTTGATGTTTAACACCAACATTAACAATATTGTGAAAAAAAAGTATTTAATATTTATAGTATAACTAATTTGACTGTCATGAATATCAATAAAAATGTCACAAGGACAACGTAGAAGGATTAAATGAATTGCAAAACTTGTTCTGCAACGAGCTTAATCCTCTGCATTGATCGACACGAGTGACATTTTTACTGATATTCTTGGAGGTCAATTAGTTATGCTTTTTATTATATAGATTTTTCCGGTCAAAAACCAATTATTTTTCTCATTTCAATGTGCCAGTTACTACTTGACAAAGACATTGAAGAGATATTGTGACATCACTTCCTCAGGTGACTAGAAATCCTTTATTTCACCGGTGACAGTACGAGATTTATTCAACTGGGAAAACTCCATAATTCAGTGCTTTCTATATACATGTAATAAATAAAACACATGTTAAAAATCATAATAAAATATCCAAAAAATAAAAAAGGGCTAGGTACAGCACAGTATGATGCAACTTGCAGGTAATAACAGTAATACTTTAATGGAAGACACAAAGTGAGAAAAGACTCCATAGTTTTAAAAAGAGTAGTTTACTGAGAAGTATACTCCGTCAAGTCCTTCCCAAAATAATCCAAAACTTAAATGAGCTGTCAGCAAAGAGAAACAAAGGTAGTAGACCTAGGTTAAGGGACATAACTCTTAAAAATCATAGGTGAGTTTGTTGAAATCATTTTCATAAACAGATTCTAAGCCTCTGAGTAACATAGATGATTTTTTATTCTTTTTCACGTCAATGCTTAAAAAGCATTGATGAAACTAACTATTTCAAACGTCTTACTGATTTAAAGAGTTATCTCCCTTAACCTAGGTCTACTACCTTAACACAAACTCATTTAGACACAATGTGCACTTGTAAAAGTTTCTCTCCCACAGTTTTATTTCACAATATCTATCCAAAGTTTAAAAAAAAAATCATTGCAGAAGGAACCAATGAAAAGTACAAGTCAAATTATCTCTCCTTCATTGTTTCAGACAAAAAGTATATTCCTTCATGCATATCTCCATATACATTGTATAGGTGATAAAGTGTCCATATCCTTTGTGTAAACTTTTTTTTCAAAATCCTTCAAGTGGTTTAAGAGGACTTGTACTTACAACATGTGTGGGCAGATGTACAAAATTTTAAGCAGCAACCATTTGTACTTCATGCACATCTTTAAATTGTTTACTTCAACTGTATATCATTTCATCAAAATCCAAGCAGCCATTTAAGAAGACATGTGCCCTTTTTTTCCTGAAAATATTCAAAGATGAATAAGCTCCCCTTCAAAATTTTAGACAACAACCACATTAAATGCACATCTTCAGGTGGTATACTACAACTGTGCAACCTTTCATCAAAATCCAAGAAGCCTTATAAGAGGACATGCGCTGACAAGTCTCCTCCCATTTTTAGCTTACCTGGACATAGCCAGGGTGAATTTTGCCAGCACTTGGCATCCATTGTCTGTCATAAGTCTGTTGTAAACTTTTAATTAAAGATCTCATCTGAAGCCATGGTTACAAAAGTAATTGGGTGTTCCTGTAAAAATGTGTTATCTCATCCAAGATGGCTGCAAGCAGAAGACTTTGTTTAACATTGGAAACTATGGGAAAGCATATTCAAAGATCTTCACCTCTGAAAATACTTGGCAAAGTTGAACATGTTGAATCAAACTTGGGCACAATAATTTAGATGGTGCCTTAGAAAGGTGATATTAGGTATACAGCTGCCAGCCATGCCAGTGGGGAACCTAGGTATACTTTGGATTGCATAAAATCTTTTTCTATTAACAAAACTGAAAATGACACCATTTAAGGGGGTAGACCTGGGGAAGCCTAAAATTTTTCACTCGTTTAATTTTCTTAATATTTTCAGTATTAGAACTACACATGTTCATGTCGACTTTCAGCAATTTTCAACAATTTCTACCGTCCCGTTTTATGTCTAGTGGTCATCATAGATACCCTGTTTCCTCATATTATTTGGTCCGTTCAGGACTTGATTGTGGTGTATAAAATTGGCTCTAATTAAATTTGTATTTGATTTAAAATTATTTCAAATGCAAAATTCTGTAGTTTAGACATGTGTGAAAGTAAGCATGAATAATGATAGTGAATTTAAATAGTTTGAACTGACGTACATGGGTGTTCTAAATAATATAGGCTGAAATTTTTACTCTATTTTGATCACTATTAAACACTTCTTGTAACAAATTCTGTTGTTTAATTTTCACAAAAAAATGAGAATACAAAGAAAACTAGTATATGTAAGATATATCAAACTTTTAGAAAATTCTACCGTCCCATTTTTTCTTAATTTAGAATAAAATGGGTTATAAACAGCTGCGCCAAGTCGCATGATACGCCCTTCGTCACCCTTTAAAACTTTAAGTGATTTAGGTAAGGGGTTCTCAATTCAGAAGCACCTATAACTGCCTAATTAAGCTTGATTTCTCTTTAAGAAATTAATCTGCAAAGTTTAAAATGAGCTGATCAAAGTACTTATCAGTTAGAGCGCAACATGTAAAAAATTGCCTTAAAATTGAAAACAAAGTCCCATAACTCTTGCAAGAAAAAATCGAAATTTCACGAAAATGTATACAGATCGTGAGGTCATTACATCCAATACCTCTACAAAGTTTAAAGTGAATTGGCCAAAGGGTTGTCAAGTTAAGAGCCTGGCATGTAAAAAATTGCCTTAAAATTGACGAATAAAGTCCCATAACTCTTGCAAGAAAAAATGAACATTTTACGAAAAAGGATACAGATCGTGACGCCATCATATCCAATACCCCTACAAAGTTTGAAGTGAATTGGCCAAAGGGTTGTCAAGTTAGAGCGCGACATGTAAAAAATTGCCTTAAAATTGACGAATAAAGGGTTTTCAAGTTAGAGCGTGACATATGAAACGGACGGACGATCGGACATCGGTATACCATAATACGTCCGTCATTAGACGGGCGTATAAAAATCAATGAAATTGCTGAATCTGTGCTATAAATTACCTCCCTTTGAAGAAATCTGACTTTCACACATTTTCATTATCTTTGGACAGCATTGCAAAAATATAGAGTAAAATGCACTCATTATGAATAACTGGATGTTGGGTATTTGTTTTCATGACAAAATTAATATTTATTTGCTGTGTGGAAAAAAATTTACAATTCTAAAATTTTGATAAAAGTGAAAAACAGAGTTATCTCCTCCTGCCCCAGGTCTACCCCCTTAACATTTTGAATGTTTATGTCAGCCATGGCCAAAGTGATCAATATAGGCTCTCAAGAGCCTAGTATTACTTCCAATAAATATTCAAAAACGTATTATCTCGCCTTCAAAATGTCAGGCAGCAATCATATTACTTTCTGCACATCTTAAGATCATCAAAATCCAAGCAGCGGTTTAAAAGGACATCAGTCGATATGGTACATGGACAGACAAGGTGATTCCTATAAAACCCCAAACTTTGTGGGGGAGGGGGGTATATAATATTTTTTGTGCTCACTTATAGTATACTTACAATCTTAAAACAGTCTTCTTGGCAATAGTTCTCATGAGAGACAGGTAGTAACGACATAAATTTAAATCTTTAGGATCCTTCTTTAAACACAGGAGGGCTGCCTGCAAAATCAAACAATACATGAAAAAAATCAAATAATGTTTTTGAAACAATAAAGAATACTAAATACACTACATATACAGTGAAACTTGTCTAAACCAAATCCTGACTAAACTGAAAACCTGTCTAAACCAAACTCTGACTAAACCGAAAACCTGTCTAAACCAAACCCTGCCTAAACTGAAAACATGTCTCAACCAAACACTATGTAAAGACCCATTCTATCAATTTCTATATATTTTGAACCTGTGTAAACTGAACACCTGTCTAAGCTGAACAAAATCTTCAGTCCCAAAGGGGTTTGGTTTAGACAGGTTTCACTGTACTTAAATTTAACAAAATACATCTATGCATTTCAAATTCTAAGAAACAGACTTGAAAGTGAAACTATGTAGCAATTTTTATGAATTCACAATGTCAATTTTATCTGAAACATGTGAGACTGGAAGGTTCAAACCATCAGTTATACCCCTGGACATAAGACGTTTTATGTACATGTACATGTAAGTGATATCCTTTAGAAGTTGAGGGCTAAAGAGAATTTAAAGCAGCTGCTGCTGTATTTTTCCAATTTTAAACTTTACCAATATGTATGATATAAGACAAAAAGCTTCAAAATTTTAAGGAAAAGGGGCAACGACTTCATAATGGGTTGTTGGATTTTCTTCAACCTACAAAACTCTATATGTATTTTAATATCAGGTGACTTTTTAGAACAATGATCCCATAGCTTTATGGGTTATCCTGGGCAATCAATGCACTTTTATGTTAATACTAAGGTATATGTTATACTTATCGATAAATAGTATGAATTTTCTTTGATCTAAAGAGACTGATATTGTCAGTATCACAGAACTGGACACTATCACAAAATATTGGGTCACTGTGAAGGCATCATGTGCCGGTTGCTATGGTGACGTCATGTTTTGAACTATTTGTCGTGTTCATTCACCTAATAAATTAAATGAAGAATGCATTTAAGTTATTGATATAAACAAAAGACCAACTGTGCTAAAATAGAAATTTAAGCTTATTTAAATTTGAGGGGTGGAAGGACCTTTTACGGGATGCCAAGATCAGCAATTTTATTCAGCAGGAATTCGGGATTAACGCTTAACGGGATCCTGGATTTGAGTTGTCATTTTTCGGGAATCGGGATTGAAAATTCTATTTCCTTGGGATTACGGGATTTGACGATGTATTCCTGGACCATGTCCCCTCTTATACCCACCCTCAAATTTATCACTGCGTATTATTCGTCATTTTGTAAAATACAGATAAAAGTAACATAGGACATTTTGTTTTTGATAGACTTTTATCATGGCGTAACGCATCAAACTGGCCCTAACGAGCTCACTTGATACCTGCCATGATAAAGTCTCACATATTTCAAAATATACAGTGAAAAGTTTAGTTTTTGAATTACAAAATTTGTATCTGAAAACTCATATCAGTCAAAATCTATCATGAAATATGAATGTATGTATGTAAGTATGAATGTTATTAGCTTATTTGAGATAGAGCATATTTGTAATAAGACGAGAGGGAACATTAGTGTTATTTATTTGGTGTGTATATGGTGAAAGTGCATTTACTCAAATTTTGATATTAATTAAGGGGGTAGACCTGGGGAAGCCTAAAATTTTCCACTCGTTTAATTTTCTTAATATTTTCAGTATTAGAACTACACATGTTCATTTTGACTTTCAGCAATTTTCAACAATTTCTACCGTCCTGTTTTATGTCTAGTGGTCATCATAGATACCCTGTTTCCTCATATTATTTGGTCCGTTCAGGACTTGATTGTGGTGTATAAAATTGACTCAAATTAAATTTGTATTTGATTTAGAATTATTTCAAATGCAAAATTCTGTAGTTTAGACATGTGTAAAAGTAAGCATGATAGTAAATTTAACTAGTTTGAAATGAATTACATGGGTGTTCTAAATAGTATAGGCTGAAATTTTTACTCTATTTTGATCACTATTAAACACTTCTTTTAAAAAATTTTGTCGTTTAATTTTCACAAAAAACTGAGAATAGAAAGAAAACTAGTATATGTAAGATATATTAAAATTATAAAAAAATTCTACCTTCCAATTTTTTCTTAATTTAGAATAAAGTGGGTAAAAATCAATAAAATTGCTGAATTCTGTGTTATAAATTACCTCCCTTGGAAGAAATCTGACTTTTACATATTTTCATTATCTTTGGACAGCATTGCAAAAAAGTAGAGTAAAATGCTCTCATTATAAATAACTGGATGTAAGTTATTTGTTTTCACGACAAAATTAATATTTATTTGCTGTGTGGAAAAAATTTTACAATTCTAAAATTTTGATAATACCTATTGTAATGATTCTATTTGTTTGTGTAAGTAATAAAAAAGTGAAAAACAGAGTTGTCTCCTCCTACCCCACTTCTACCCCCCCTTTAATTAACGGTGTAATATTATTTGTATTAATGTTAATATTCCAATACACCCTGATCAGGTGATGATTATTCATGTTATTGGGTTGTTGTAAAATGCTGACTATTTCAAAAACAAATAAAAATATTTAAAAAATTATCATGCAGCACTTTAAAAAATCTTTCCTGCATATAAATTATATATGGCTATAAAGCCAATACAAAGAGTCTTATCTGGGTGAAATTTTGTAATGGTAACATGGAATTTAATATGTAAACTAGCAATGTAACAGTTAGCAAATTTTCTTCATTTTCATTGTTCTTATGCTCGTTAATCATCAATTCATGCATATTCATTTGAATTCTGTCAGTTTGATAGGTGAACAACGATCATGTGGCATTTCAATGTCAAGTTGCAATTCCCATGAAACATATTTGATCACATGATTACGTGGTGGATTAATTTGTAAAAATAGAATCCTAATATACATGAAGTACTTTCCTGTAAATAAATTGTGTTTTCTTATATTTTGGTTAAAATGTAATTATAAGGATTAAATGCATTATTTTGAAGTTTCATAGGGATTATGAAAGTGTTGACCAGGCGCACATTTTCAACATGAAGTGCTACCGAAGAGAGTCGAAGCTAAGACAGAGCTTTTGATTCGATCAAACTGGTTTGTTAGTTTTGAATCTCCGTTATATTAGTCCCCATATAGTTTAAAATGTATTGTTATGTGCTTTTGATGTTGTCTAAATAAATATCATCACTATTACTTTGGGATACATGCAAGTAGATCTTACAGGCTAATCAATTGTCTGATTTTTATACTATTATCTATGACGTCAATTTTTGAGTTGTTTGACAAAAACTGCTAGTTTACCCCTATGTTCTATTTTGGGTAGAAGAGAGGGAGAGGTGGATTTTTTTTAATGAAACGAAACAAGTGCCTGTCTAAACATCCCTAGACTGGCATGTCTTTTCACCCAAATACACCCAAATGTACCCAAATGCACCCAAATACACTAAATTATACCCAAATACCCCCGGTAAACTGAATTTAAGACAAAAATAGAAATAAACAGCTGCGCCAAGAGCGCATGATACGCCCGTCCCCACTTTGAAGCAAACTGATTAAATGATATTTGAAATTAAAAACTCCATATGAACAAACATGACAAGGAACTTCTGATATGTATCAAATATTTCATCTGAAGTTAAACAGTCAAAAATGTATATAGGTTTAGGGGTAGTGATGTCTTAAAATAAAAGAATATCAATGTGTAGACAGAAATTGCAATTTCATACTTTTTTGAAATAATCAAAGTCCTACAACTCTGAAACGAAAAATCCTTGCACAAAATAAAACAACAGGGAGCTTTCTTCCATCATATCCAACAATCTTGCAAAGTTTCAAGAAAAATGAATAAAGCGTTCTCTAGCTAGAATATGACGTGTGGACAGAAATGGTATTTCATGCTTTTTTTATAAATAATCAAAGTCCCATAACTCTGTAACGAAAAATCCATCGACAAAATAAAATGATAGGGGGCTTTCTTCCGTCATATCCAACAATCCTGCAAAGTTTCAAGAAAAATGATCAAAGCGTTCTCTAGTTAGAGTACGACATATTTCAAGCTTTTTTTGAAAAAATCAAAGTCCCATAACTCTGGAACAAATAAAGGGCTACGCCGAGCGCAGCATGATACGACCGCAGCATGTCGTCCACTGAAATTTGAAAAAGTGTAATTTAAAGTGAGTATGGACATAGGAAAGAGCTTGACACAATAATAAGGTGGACGCAATAAGGAGATTGACCAAGTAATTAGCTGGACACAAACTAGGGAAAATAAAAATTAGCTATTATGACTCCTTATGATTCCTCTTTGACCCTCTATAGCT
>MJUU01042421.1:26433-41141 GCA_002080025.1 Modiolus philippinarum
CCAAAAAAGGCGGGAAAATTCAACATTGTCTGATTTCAATGAAATTTGGTTTCCAAAAGGATATTGATGTTGCGACTTCAAAACCGGTGTTGAAAATTGTTAGTTGACCACCATTTTCAAAATGGCCACCAAAAAAGGCGGGAAAATTTTACATTGTCCGATTTCTATGACATTTGGTTTCCAAATTGGTCTTGATGTCGCAACTTCAAAACTGATGTTAAAAATTGTTCGTTGACCGCCATTTTTAAAATGGCCGCCAAAAAAGGCGGGAAAATTCAGCATTGTCCAATTTAAATGAAATTTGATTTCCGAGTAGATATTGATGTTGGGACTTCAAAACCGATGTTGAAAATTGTTTTTTGACTGCCATTTACAAAATGACGTCTCCGCTTCAAAACTGGTTTGAAAGTGGTCCTTAGCAAGAACGTTTTTTGTCAAAACAGCCCATCAAAGAAATATAGTAAAACATGATCAGACTTTAAAAACAGTTCAAAATATTGAAGGTGTTTGAGCTACGAAAGTTTGAGAAACTAAAGATCAACTGTATAACTTGCAATGTTACCTTGATTGTGGCAACTGAAAGCCAGGTGAGCGATAGAGGCTCCTGGGAGGGTCTGGTTTAAGTTTCTTTGTAGTTCTTGATTTTGGGATTTAGAAAAAATTAAGTCACAATTTTGGGATAGGATGCCCTCCACCCTCACAATCCCAACCCCTTAATAATTATAAAGAAGTTGTGTAATTATAGAGATGGAATCGAGATAGGACTCTTTTATCCTTGAAGTGGTTAAAGGAATTGATGTAAATAAAACTTGGATGATGGTCTGATAAATATTGTATTATAAAAGCCATTTTACTCATTGTCTTTTGTTTTCGTTTAACCAAAGTTATGGTTTACCTGTATTTCAGTGTGAAGAATTTTATGGATAAAAAGTAAAACAAAGCAACAGAACAACATTTATATGGTTGTTCTTTGTCTTAAGATTACAGTAAAACATCAATCCTTTGTCAAAGTCAGTTGGTCTCCTTATACATGGTCTTTCAAAGTTTGATACTGCAGTATGTATTTATATTTAGAACCTATATGCAGCTGTCAACATACAAATGTAAATTCAATGTTGTACACATAGGGTATACTGATCATGAGTCAGACACCTATATTTTTAATAACAAATTTGTAGTCCTGTAAAATATTGGTCTTTATTGACCCTTTTCTATCTTCGGAGGCGCCGAGTGGTTAAGGTAGTTCTGCTACCTATACAACCACTGAAGTCTATCACCACTGCGGTGTGAGTTTATGCCCCACTTTCTACATTACAAAAAAGGGTGCACTTGACTTACAATCGTAAGTGATAAGGTATGTCAGTTACCTGCCCAAGGTCAGTGGTTCTCTCCTGGCATTCTGGCTTCCTCCACCACTAAAACTGACCATCATGACATAGCTGAAATACTGCTGAAAGTGACGTTAAACTCCATATCTATCAATCTATCTTTGGAACCCCAGATTCTTTATTTTATCTTGGATACCTCACGAAAATGTGTCATTTTAAAATTTGACATTGACTAGGACACTTCAAATCGATGTTCTGATACCTGACTTTGGAGGTTTTTTGTTTTTTTTTTGGTTTAACCAAATTTGACCAAAATAAAGGTAATAGAATAGTGTTATTAGATCATGTGTGTGCATAGTTGTATTTTCACTAAGAGTAGCAATAATTATTATGAAAATAATCATGATTCAGACAATATTGTCTGACTCAATATCAGTGCAACAATTTTTGATACTCTTACCTGAGCTTTGAGGGTCTATAATAAAGATAATCAAGTCTTTAATCTCTGGATACGGTATCATTTAAAACATCTCCAGTTGAAAGTTTAAGATATTCAAGCAATTCAAGTGTTGCTTTGACAAGGAGTATGTATAATTCATAAACATTACGAAATATTGCTTTCACGACATTGTCCGACTCATGACCATGTCCAACACAGTATATGATTCCTCTACAGATATCAATGTATACTTATGTAAATGTGTTTGTCTCAAAATGGAAGTCATGAACATTTAAAAACAAGAAATTGGGGAGGGGTTGATAAATTCTAAATACATTTTTGAAGCATAAAAAGCACTTTGACCAACATCTCTATGCCAGTGAAACAAATATGAAATGTCTTTATTTGATAGATTCTTAAAAAGTTTGTTTTCTCTTTTTAGATATGAATTTTATTGGTTGTAAAGTTTATTGTTTTTTATTACCTTTTATTTTAACAGTTCTAAATGCTTACAAACAAGATCTGAAACTTATGCTGATAATGATGTTTATACTGTATATAATTACTATTTTGTGTTCTGTTTGCAGTTTTATTAACATATTCTTTTGTTATGTGGAAGATGAATTTTGCTATGAAAGTGCCATGCATAAATTTATATTCTGTTTACTCATTTGAATTGCAACATATAGTATTTTATTAAGGATAACAGTTCCTGTTACCAGGTTATGCCAGTACAACCTACTGTATTGGTATGTTATCTTTACAATGTGATTTTCTACTGCTGTAAAATACTCATTTTGTCATATTTTTTTCAACCAGTTAATAATGTGATCTTTATAAAAAAAAATTGTCTACAAATTGAGGCATTTACTGACAATGGTTTATCATACATTTTTGTGCAGGGTATAATTTAAGGGTAGTGTTTCACATGTTTATTTTTTTTCCACATTGTTTGGTCAGTGTTTTTCAAAAATAGTTTTGAGGCTCATAAAGAGCTCAAAAGCATTAATTCATAAAATTACCTCATGTGGGGTTTAGTATAAGTGAGTTTTGGTTAATAAGTTAATTATTTAATACTAAGAAAAATTTGTACAGTGAACAACTTTTTGATTAAATAAATCTTGTTACTCAGTGGAAACGTTTTATAATTGTTAAGGATATTTTAAGGAGTTTAGTGTAAAGTAAGACTCCCAGTGTATATTTTATACTTACTAATGATAACTGCAAGTTGTGAGTAAATGTTTTTATGGGGCCATATTTCACTTATTATTTTGTTGGATGCATGTTGTCAATAACTTCTTTTTAACAATTTCATATATTTATTTACTGTGTGCAGACCTTATCCAAGCTCATGGTCTACATTCCTTAATTTATTCCTTTGCAAGAGTGAGTTTTCTTGGAAGTCAACAAACCAAAATCTCCACAACTTAAAAGTAAGTGATTACATGATAAATGAATTTCAGTTTTTTTATTGATTTTTTTTATTAATGAATCTTAGAAATCAACTGATATAATATACTTTCTGTCATATTATCATTACTTTTACTCAAGAAACATGAAACAGTTGCTTGTCACTGACAAATATGTTTTTTCCATTTGGCATATATTTTTATTGAAATGATTCAAAATGCTTCATAAGTTGACAACTGATTTTCTCAGAAATAATGAAGTTTTCAAGAAATTCACATCAGAATATTTGTTCTTTTTAGTGCTGTATTACAGGGAATGATTAGCAGTTAATGTCCTCACCAGGATCACTCTTCAAGTCAAAATTTGGGAATACAGGCCATAAACTTGGATATAATCTATTCAAACTTAAATAAGGCATACAAATTTATCATTTGTTGCTTTGCAATTTAATGATTAGTATGTATTTAGTATTCATTTGTATATTTAAATGTACATGATAATATGACAAAAAAAGTTTTGAGTTATTTATTTTGAAATACAATTTTCTTTATTGTTGTATTATTTACATTCTAAAAATACTAAAGCAAACATAAATTCTATATATTCTTCGACTAAAAACCCTAAATGTACATTAAATCATAGAAGTTATTTTTTAAAATTTGTATATGACATTACTTTTGTTTGTGTAATAATATGCAGTATTCAGTTTACATTGTATTGAGGTCATAGAGGACATATCTTGGTATACATAATTTTTATTGTACTTAATCATTTATTGAAAATAATGTTGATGGTAACATTTTTAAGATGGATTTTTTTTATCGTTCACTACTTAAACAATATATTTATTTTACACGGTGCTGTAGTAGATTTGTTTTTTTTACTGTTGTTAGTTTTCAAAACAAAGGTGTAATCAACATTTGATTTTGATAAATTGTAGTTTTATTTTTTATTGTGATTTGAAAACTTTAAACTTCATTACAGTGTAGTTCATAATAGAAAAAATTCTTGGATTTTGAAGCAATATAAGCTGTATTTTTTTAATTTTTGGTTATAGAAGATTTTTTTAGGCATTTCAAAAATCAAGCTGGCAAAAGCACAAGTGTACGTTTAACAGTTGATTCGTTACTGTCAAGCGTGTAGTTTGTACAGTAATTTTTTGAACAGAGCAAAAACGCTGTCCCAACAGCTGCTAAGTCAGGGATTGGTTCAACCTATGTTAATTTCATCCCACAAGAAATTCTATGGCCGTCACCATAACATTATTGAAAGATATGACGTGTCAGTATCTCAAATGAAAGTGGACATTTTCAGCTAGATTCACGTCTTCCCTGATTTGATTACCAACTTTGACATTTTCCTGGATCGACTCACTCACAGTGTGACGGGTGCTGTTAACAGAGCAGGACATGCTTACCCTTCCGGAGCACCTGATGTCACTCTCAGTGTCACTGGAGTTCACACTGTGAGTGCCTTTGTTTTGAATGTTGTGATTTCTATTTCTGTGCTTTGTGTCTGTCTAACATCATTGTTTTGTGTCTGGCGCCATTGTTTTCTGTGTTCTTGTTTTGGCCATGTCTTTGGACTTCGATTTTTGTGGATTTCCCTCCTTTGTTCCTTCGGTATTCTACTGCCATTGTTTCCCTGTTCAAGTATATCAAATAGCTCATTGATGAAGGAAAATGTACTGTTAATTAATTCTTCTGTAAATAGCTGTTTCCCGTGTAAGACAGCCCATAGAAGACAGCACCACATGAGGCTGTTTTACACACGTAAACATCTAATCCAACGTTCCGATTTGTTGAACGTCACTATTGTTTCCATAATAAACTCTGTGAATTATTTGATGTCACAGTTGAAAAATCATTAAGAAATGTGTTCCTTCTGTTTGTTAGTTGTGTTTTACAGAAGGTTCTTACACTCGACTTAAATTAAAGATCATGATATCTTCCACTTGTGTGAGAAATTCATGTCTTTTTCCCTCATTTCAATTGGGAAAAGACGGAATTTCTCACACTCTTTTATAAGATCCTTTTATTCTTTAATACACTTTTCCTCAAGACAAGAAGTATGTATGTGACCTTTATGTTCAAGTTTCCAAATACAGACAAGTAAGAGAAAAATAAACTAACTTGGTTAAAAAAGAAGGATGAAAGGTGTTTATAGTTGTTTATATTGACAAATATTGTCCTAATATTCTTACAGGGTTTCCTTCTCTGGAATTACACAGAAAAGCAGAAAATGCTAAATTGAATAGTTTTAATCAATTTGAACAATAAAAAATGCGTACTTACTTTACCTTGCTTTCTATCATTGTTCATGACCAGTATGTAATGTCTGTAATTTGTGTCAAATTACCCTCTTTTATGTTTCAAAGTTGTATGTGACAGGACTCGTTGTAAGGTCTATTTCATGAAAATGGATGTGTTAGGGTAGAAGGGGAAGTTTTATTAATGGACATTGGTCCGGGATCACATTCAATGTGTGGTCACAAGTTGTTTGTTTAGTTTTCTACTTAGAGTCTACTGGTTTGGGGGGGGGGGTATTTTGAACATCCCCTTATACCCAACCACACTCATTTTAATGGAATAGCCCAAATAAGACTAAAGTTTTCTTGATGTATGTATGTATGCTATAGATACTTTCTAAACATATTGATGAGAAATTTTAAGAAATATTGCTCATATTGCTTCACATATTTAAGTTCTATTATACTTTTTAAGTACATGTATAATTGGCTGTTACTTTGAAGGTTGTGTATTGGGTTTGACTAACTGAAATTATGACACAAAATAAATATACTTTGACTTACAGATACTAGGAAAAGATATTTACATGTGTGAATTCCTTAATTCAAAGAGATTCCAATTTTGAATAATATATGTTAATAAATAGATGTAATGCAGAAGGATATTTTCACATCAGAACTTTGAACCAGTACTTCACGGAATAATAGAAAAAAATAAGAGGGTAAAAGAGTGACACAAATAAACAGTTACATCATTTTTAGAAAAAAATTCAAAATAATAAAAAATGTAAAATAATGGAATAACAAAATCTCAGAACGAATTTGTAAAATATATTTATCCCCGCACTTTTGAAGAAACTTTGGGGATAATGTTATACCCTCCGTCTGTCCGTCCGTCCATCTCACTTTTCTTGTGACTCAAATTCCTCCTACATTTTTTGAATTTAGGGATTTAATTTTGATGTAGATGTGCAATAAGCTTTCAGATTTTTTTCGATATTGGTCTTGGTGCAAACAAGAGGCCCCATGATGTCAATTTTTACACATGTGGCATGTGACACAAACTCCTCCTACATTTATGGATTTATGGATTTAATTTTGTTGTAAAATTGTTGCATAGCGTCTGTAGATGCACAATAAGCTTTCAGATTTTTGATATTGGTCTTGGTGCAAACAAGAGGCCCCATGATGTCAATTTTCACAAAGACCAAAAGATGTGGATTTTGACACATGTGGCATGTGATGCAAACTCCTCCTACATTTTTGGATTTATGGATTAAATCTTTATGCAGAATTGTTGCATATAGTCTATAGATTTGCAATAAGCTTTTGGAATTTAGTTCCGGTTCCTGTGTTAATTTCCTGAAAATGTCAAAATATTTTTTTTTAATTTTGCCATATTATCTTATATTCTGACAAGTGTTTGGTAAAAAACAAAATTCTGAAAATTTGGATTCTGAAAAGTGGTCCCAATTTTGGTAAATTTCCTGAAAGGCTCAAAGACCACTTATTTTTTTTTTGGAATTCTACCTAGCAACTGTACTTAAAATGTTTGTGTAGTTTAGGACAAACATTTTCATCAATTGGATTTCAAAAATATTTGATTCCAATTTTGGTAAATTTCCTGAAAGTCTCAAAGACCACTNCTCCTTGTGATGTCACAATAACGTCAAAATGAAAGGAATTCGTATTATTATATGTTTTCTTTGTAGCCAGATGTAATAGTTAATATTTCTTATAAATATCATACTATTTTAAACAACTTGATTTTTGGGGCCAAATATGGGTCTTATTGCCACTCATCCTTTCCTGAAAGTCTCAAAGACCAGTTTTTGGAATTCAACTTAGCAACCATATATCCTAGAATTCTTTCAGTAAAAATAAGGACTATCAATTGTTAGATTTCAAAAATAATGAAAAAAAATTATGCCCAAGGTGTATAACAACTGTTTTCTGTGTCAAACAGGGAGTGCGGGGATAGCTGTCGTTTCCGACAACATCTAGTTTTTTTTTGTTTTAGATAACTATCTATAGGTAGAAAATTGGACAATGTTTTCTTTCAAGTATTGATTCAAGTTGTACCTCATCAAATATCTTGTTTTTATTTTTACAAACATAAAGCTTCCTAAGCCATAGTTCCAAATAAATTCCTGATGATGCAAATTTCCTGATATGTGCTTAAGTCAGAACTGTGTATGTTTATTTTAATGTATTTTTAAAATATAATACTGATAAATTTAGAAGAAAATCGACCTACCTCCCTCTTTGGAAAACGATGGCATCAGAAGCTTTTTAACCTTTTTATAGCCTTACATTCTATTTTTTGTGCTTTTTTGTTATGATTGTGTGAGCATTCATTATGAAAGAATATTTCTGTGCTAATCTACAGGTCAGTGACATTGCTGTTTTGTATAGACCTGTTTATGTAATCTTTTAAGTTATTATATAAGTGTTATTATGGTTGTAAGAAGAAGAAATAAAATTAATCTATTTACAGATTCTTGAAAGACCTATTGTTTTGGGTTTTGTTTTGTTGATGTACATATATTTGTATTAGTTATAACATAAACTAAGGAAAATTAAGTCTGAACTGAATTTACAATGAATTGACATGAACGAAAATTTTATGTTACATTAATACTAGTGCCATGAAATAGCAGAATGATTCTGTGACAAAAGAAGCAAGCAAATATGTCAAATACTTTAAAGTACTATCAAGTTCAATTTATCTTTGTTTTTAATTAAAGGCCACATTGCCACAATGGATCAATTCTGCTTATGTTAGTCGAAGAATGTTTAAGTCATAACAAGTCTCTGTGATAATTTCGAATCTTTTACTATTCATTGTCATTCATAGGACTTCT
Source organism: Modiolus philippinarum (assembly GCA_002080025.1). NCBI lineage: Eukaryota > Metazoa > Mollusca > Bivalvia > Mytilida > Modiolidae > Modiolus > Modiolus philippinarum. The sequence goes on from MJUU01042421.1 coordinate 34,723, forward strand.
GGTAATATTCTAAGAGATTATTTTTATGCTTCCTTTGTAAGAAAGATAATAAAAAATATGCTATAGTAATTTTATAATGTAACACTCTTTGTTCAGAAAATAGTGTACAACATTTACTCCTTGATTACACTTATATAGTTGTTAAGACAGTAGAAGTACTTTTTGTTCTCTGAAAACGATAATCTTTCTTCAGATCTTGCTCCTTGATTACATTTATATAGTTGGTTGTGTCTTTGTTGAGGCTTTCTAACATTTGCTGCCATGTAGTATTATTGTTTAGATCTTGTGCTGATAGTTATAGATATGTTGTTGTTCAATAAATAATAGAAATGTCACATGTTGTTTTACAACGCCCACTTATTTATTACCAATTCATGTTGAATAAGAATTGCCAAATGTATTTGAGACTGCTGAAAATAGATAATTTTACCTGTTCTTAAAGTAGACACAATGAAATTTGCTGCGACTTTTCCCCAAAAATCCTTTTTAGTAAATGTTAAATGATAACATGGCATACACCAATAGAAAGCTTGTTTTTTGCCGTTTCAGGCCATGCAGCACCATTATTTTACAACAGAAGATGAAAAAGTTTTCCATTACCCTTCTATGTTTTTTTAACAGAAAATTTTAGTTGGAAACAGAGGGAGTATACCTGGTAAATGAACACCTGTATTTATTGTTAAAATGCCCTGGGGTCTATCAATAACCAAAACACGTGGGTCCGGAGTTAATCTCGATTCATAGGGAAAAAGTAATTGTGTAATTTTACTTGCACACAAATTCATTTTGAATATTTGTTCTCTATCAGTTTTTTATACGATCGCAAAAATTTTTGCGGTCATATATTGGTATGGTGCTGTTGTCGTCGTCGTCGTTGTCGCCGTCGTCTGTAGACACTTTAGTTTTAGTTCCAGTAGATCAGTCCTTATGAAATTTTAACATAATGTTCTTTGGTACAGAAGGAAGGCTTGGCTTAGTTTTGGTCATTATGGCCCCACCCATTTTAAAAAGGGGCCAAAAAGGGTTAAATTGGGTGTTTTCACATGTTTGTAGAATCTTTATTATTAATCGGATTCTGATGGGGTTTCTTTCAGTGTGCTCCTGAGGAAATTTCCAATCTGGAGTATACCAACGGATTTCACATAGCATGTACCGCTCACGAGATAAATGGGGCCCAACAGGGGCAAATCTCCAAAAAAATAAATTTTTTATTTTAAGTCCGATTTTGATGCAGTTTTTTTAATAGATTCCTTGTGAAAAATTAATATGGCGCTCAGCTATTAGATTTTTGATAACTTGTTCTTTGGATTCCTCTTGATCTAAGCTTTAAGCAGTATGCCAGCGGATTTTGTGTAGATCTTGCCGTTTCCGAGCCACAAGGGGTCAAAGGGCCCAAAAATGCAATTTTTCTAAATATGTCAAATCTTTATTTTTCATTGGATTCCAATGGGATTTTTTTCTTTGGATTCCTCTTGATCTAAGCTTTCAGCAGTATGTCAGCGGTTTTATGAGCTCTTACCATTTCCGAGCTACAAGGGGTCAAATGGGCCAAAAATGCAATTTTTCTAAATATGTCAAATCTTTATTTTTCATCAGATTTCGATGGAATTTTTTTTTTGGATTCCTCTTGATCTAAGCTTTCAGAGGTATGGCAACGGATTTGGCGTGGCTCTTACCGTTTGCGAGCTACAAGGGGTCAAAGGGGCTAAAATTGCAATTTTTATACGACTGCAAAAAATTTGTGGTCGTATAATGGTATGGCGCTGTCGTCGTCGTCGTCGTTGTCGTATGGCGTCGTTGTCGTCTGGAGACACTTTTGTTTTTGGTCAATAACTTGAGTTTTAGTTGATCAATCCTTATGAAATTTTGACACAGTGTTCCTTGGCACAAAAGGAAGGCTTGGTGTAGTTTTTGCTATTTTGGCCCCTCCCGTTTTAAAAAAGGGGCCAAAAAGGGCAAAATTGGGTGCTTTCACATATTTGGCAGTAGAATATTTATTATTTATCAGATTTTGATGGGGTTTCTTTCAGTGTGTTCCTGAAGAAATTCCCTATCTGTAGTATGCAACGGATTTGACGTGGCACTTACCGTTCATGAGATAAATGGGGCCCAAAAGGGGCGAATTTCTAAAAATTTATTTTTTTTTTATTTTTAGTCCGATTTTGATGCAGTTTTTTGCAATGGATTCGAAATGAAAAATTGATATGGTGGTGCTTCATCAGATTTTTGATAACTTGTTACCTTTCCGAGCTATGAGGGACCAAAATTGCAAACATGCAGATTACCTAAAATTTTTATTATACCCCCACTCTATAGAGAGGGGGGTATACTGCATTCACCTTTTCCGTTCGTCCGAAAAAATTTTCGTCACATTTTTCTCAGCTTCTACAAGAGGGATTGATTTCAAAATTGGTATGCAGCCTCTATATGGTTAGTGTAAGGAACGTCCTATTTTGAGTCCTGTCGGATGTGTACTTCCTGTTTGGCGGAATGTGGACTTTGTCAAGAAATGTAGGGAAACATGAATTTTTCGTCGCATTTTTCTTAGCTTCTACAAGAGGGATTGATTTCAAAATTGGTATGCAGCCTCTATATGGTTAGTTGTAAGGAACGTCCTATTTTGAGTCCTTTCGGATGTGAACTTCCTGTTTGGCGGAATGTGGACTTTGTCATGAAATGTAGGGAAACATGAATTTTTCGTCGCATTTTTCTCAGCTTCTACAAGAGGAATTGATTTCAAAATTGGTATACAGCCTCTATATGGTTAGTTGAAAGGAACGTCCTATTTTGAGTCCTGTCGGATGTGTACTTCCTGTTTTGCGGAATGTAGACTTTGTCACGAAATGTAGTGAAATCATGAATTTTTCGTCACATTTTTCTAAGCTTCTACAAGAGGGATTGATTTCAAAATTGGTATGCAGCCTCTATATGGTTAGTTGTAAGGAACGTCTTATTTTGAGTCCTGTCGGATGTGTACTTCCTGTTTGGCGGAATGTGGACTTTGTCACGAAATGTAGTGAAAACATGAAATTTTCGTCGCATTTTTCTCAGCTTCTACAAGAGGGATTGATTTCAAAATTGCTATGCAGCCTCTATATGGTTAGTTGTAAAGGAACGTCCTATTTTGAGCCTTGTCGGATGTGTACTTCCTGTTTGGCGGAATGTGGACTTTGTCACGAAATGTAGTGAAAACATGAATTTTTCGTCTCATATTTCTCAGCTTCTACAAGAGGGATTGATTTCAAAATTTGTATGCAGCCTCTATATGATTAGTTATAAGGAATGTTCTCTTTTGAAACATGTCAGATGCATACTTCCTATTTGAAGAAAATTCGATTTAGTGAAAGCATGAATTTTTGATCCAGGGTTCAATGAGTGGGGGTATACCTGGTTGCCATTCGGCGACAGCTCTTGTTTTTCATCCGATTTCGATGGATTTTTTTTCTTTAGAATCCTCTTTTTGTAAGCTTTCAGAAATATGTCAACAGATTTGACGTAGCTCTTGCCCTTTCCGAGCTGTAAGGGTTCAAAGGGGCCGTATTTGGAATATTGAAAATATGTAAAGGCGTTATTTTTAATCGGATTTCAATGGGGATTTTTAGCTAACCTGACCCGAAGGGTCAGTGTGAGCTATTGCCATCACTTGGCGTCCGTCGTCGGTCCGTCGTCCGTCGTCCATCCGTCCGTTAAACTTGTCACATATTCATCTTCTCCTCTGAAACCACTGAAGCAAATTCAACCAAACTTTACAGGAATGATGTATGGAAGGTCCTTTACAAAGATTGCTCATTTCGTTCCGATCCGATAAAAAACATGGCCGCCAGCGCGGAACTTAGGTTTAACATTGGACCCTATGGGAAAAATCAGATTTTCATCTTCTGCTCTGAAAAGGCTGAAGCAAATTCAACCAAACTTTACAGGAATGATGTACTAAAGGTCCTTAACAAAGATTGCTCATTTCGTTCCGATCCGACAAAAAAACATGGCCGCCAGTACGGAACATGGTTTAAGTAAGAACCCTATGGGAAAATCACATTTTCATCTACTCCTCTGAAAGCACTGATGAAAATTCAACCAAACTTTACAGGAATGATGAATGGAAGGTCCTTTACAAAGATTGCTGATTTCGTTCTGATCCAATAAAAAACATGGCCGGCAGCGTGGAACTTAGGTTTAACATTGGACCCTATAGGAAAAATCACTTTTTCATCTTCTGCTCTGAAAAGGCTGAAGCAAATTGAACCAAACTTTACAGGAATGATGTACTTATGGTCCTTAACAAAGATTGCTTATTCGTTCAAATCCGATGAAAAACATGGCGGCCAGCACGGAACATGGTTTAACATAGGACCCTATGGGAAAATCACATTTTCATCTACTCCTCTGAAATAACAGAAGCAAATTCAATCAAACTTTACAGGAATGATGTACTAAAGGTCCTTTACAAAGATGTTCATTTTGTTCCCATCCGATAAAAAACATGGCCGCCAGTGCGGAACTTAAGTTTAACATTGAACCATATGGGAAAAATCATATTTTCATCTTCTGCTCTGAAACGGCTGAAGCCAATTGAACCGAACTTTACAGGAGTGATGTACTTACGGTCCTTAACAAAGATGGCTCATTTCGTTCTAATCCGACGAAAAACATGGCCGCCAGCATGGAACATGGTTTAACATAGGACCTTATGGGAAAATCACATTTTCATCTACTCCTCTGAAACAACTGAAGTAAATTCAACCAAACTTTACAGGAATGATGAATGGAAGGTCCTTTACAACGATTGCTTATTTCGTTCTGATCCAATAAAAACATGGCCGCCAGTGTGGAACTTATGTTTAACATTGGACCTATGGGAAAAATCACATTTTCATCTTTTCCTTTGAAACTGCAGAAGCAAATTCAACCAAACTTTACAGGAAGGATGAATAGAAGGTCCTTAACAAAGATTGCTCATTTCTTTACAATCCGTTAGAAAACATGGCCGCCAGCACGGAACATAGTTTATTATTGGACCCTATGGGAAAATCACATTTTCATCTACTCTTCTGAAACCACTGAAGCAAATTTAACCTAACTTTACAGGAATGATGACTGAAGGTACTTTTACAAAAAATTGCACATTTCATTTCAATCCGACAAAAAACATTGCCTCAAGTGCAGAACATAGTTTAACATTGGAGCCCAGTATGAGAAAACCAAACTTTTCCTCATCTTCTCTCAAAACAATTAAATCAAATTATACTAAATGTATAGAAGGTCCTTTGCAAAAATTACTCATTTCAATAGGATCAGACAAAACACACGGGTGCTAATTGAGAACATACCTAAACACCCTACCCCATTGGTAAAAAACATGATCATTTTTGGTCATGCATGGCATAGAAGCGTTTTGTCAGGTGAGCGATACAGGCTCAGTCTCTGAGCCTCTAGTTTTCTTTAGATTCATCTTGATATATGCTGTGAGTAGTATGTCAACAATTTTGCTTCAATCTCACAGTTTCCGAGCTTTCAGGGATCAAAGGGCTAATTTTAATGTTCTTTAGTTTGTGTCCAACTAATTACTGTGTCAAGCTCCTTATTGTGACTTTGTCAAACTCTTAACTGTGTCCTTATTCACTTTAAATTTCACTTATTCAAATTTCACTGGTCGACATGCTGCGGTCGTATCATCGGCGTAACCCTTTATTCTAAATATGTTATAACTTTATTTTTCATCAGATTTCGATGGAATTTTTTTCTTTGAATTTCTATGGATGTAAAGTTTTAGTTGATAGTACATATTTTGCATAGCTCTTACGTCTTTTTCATCAGAAAGTGATCAAAAAGGTTGAATTTTTCCCTATTTTGTTTCTAGCTAATAACTGTGTCAAGCTTCTTTTTGTGTCCATCTAATTATTTTGTCAAGCTCTTTACTGTGTTCACATTCACTTTAAACTACTTTTGTTGAAATATCAGTGGTCGACATGCTGCGGTCGTATCATGCTGCGCTCGGCGTAGCCCTTTATTAAGATATTTGATTTTATGGTCTTCCAAACGTTAAGATTTAATCTGCACTAAAAGACATAATTTGTCGAAATGCGCATATGCAGAAAATAAATTCACAGAAACTTCGGTATTTAGTTATTTAATTAAGTGGATATTGGTTCTGCAAATTTTATTCCCAAAAAGAGTCATTTCACCCAAATATTTTTATATAAATTAGTAAACAAATCAAAATTCTGTTTTTTCATTGGTCATGCCAATAAACAACAAACATCCTATATGCAAATAAGTAATCCATTGGCAATGCATTTGGTGTATTTTCATTGGTTCGTTGGTTTGGGTAAATCATTCGCCCATCACTCCCACGTGACATTTCTTCAAAATTTAGTGAAATTAACATTAAGGTCTATGGAAAATATTTTTATTTGAACTTT
>MJUU01042422.1:12667-49608 GCA_002080025.1 Modiolus philippinarum
GAAATTTGTGCGTCTCCCTTTTTCGTTTCATTTTCGCTAGAAACGTCAACTATGTTCTGTTTTACCCTATTAAGTATTTTCAATGGGTGCTCTGATTCACGATATAAATTAACACGATTGTAACATACAACACAAGAACCGGACTCGACATCAGTGCATAATTTCTTATGTGCTTGTAAAAGAACTTTTCCTATTACCTTTTGAATAACACTCTTTACTGAATCTTCCTCCATTTCTACAATCTTTTGTCAGCTTCTCTAATCATTTGATATAATTTGAAGTCTGTCATTTTGTTCTGTAATCCTGAAACAAAAGTATATAAATCTAATTATATAGGCTAAACTTTGAATAAGTGTACTAAATGCTAAATAAAGGGCTACGCCGAGCGCAGCATGATACGACTGTAGCATGTCGACCACTGAAATTTCAACAAAAGTAGTTAAAAGTGAATGTGGACATAGTAAAGAGCTTGACACAATAATTAGATGGACACAAAAAGAAGCTTGACACAGTTATTAGCTTGAAACAAATTAGGGACAAAACCAACCCTTTTGATCACTTATTGATAAAACAACCGTAAGAGCTATGCAAAATATGTAGTATCAACTAAAACTTTACATCCATATAAATTCAAAGAAAAAAATTCCATGGAAATCTCATGAAAAATAAAGATTTGACATATTTAGAAAAATTGCAATTTTGGCCCCTTTGACCCCTTGTAGCTCGGAAACGGTAAGATCCACGCCAAATCTGTTGACATACTACTGTAAGCTTAAATCAAGAGGAATCCAAAGAAAAAAAATCCCATCGAAATCCGATGAAAAATAAAGATTTGACATATTTAGAAAAATTGCATTTTTGGCCCTTTGACCCCTTGTAGCTCAGAGATGTTGACAAACTACTGAAAGCTTAGATCAAGAGGAATCCAAAGAAAAAAAACGCATCAAAATCCGATGAAAAATAAAAATTCTACATAATCTGCAAATTCGCAATTTTGGTCCCGTTCGGCCTCTCATAGCTGGGAAAGGAAACAAGTTATCAAAAATCAAATAGCTGAGCGCCATATTAATTTTTCACAAGGAATCCATTGAAAAAAATGCATCAAAATCGGACTTAAAATAAAAAAAATAAAAAATTCGAGATTTGCCCCTGTTGGGCCCCATTTATCTCGTGAGCGTTACGTGCAACGTGAAATCCGTTGGCATGCTCCAGATTGGAAATTTCCTCAGGAGCACACTGAAAATCCAATAAATAATAAAGATTCTACAGTCAAATATGTGAAAACACCCAATTTCACCCCTTTTTGGCCCCTTTTTCTAAAACGGGCTGGGCCACCAACTCAAAATTAAAACCTCTATTTACGCGTGTACCAAGATACATCATACTAAAAATTCATAATGATCCGTCCACTAGAAACGAAGTTAAGCTGTCCACAGACGCCCACGCCGTTGCCAACGCCGACGCCGACGACGCTAACACCATACCATTATACGACCGCAAAATGCTTGTGCTCGTATAAAAACTGGATCAAAATGGGACTAAAAATAAAAAAAATAATTTTTTTGAAATTTGCCCCTTTGGGCCCGATTTATCTCGTGAATGGTACATGCACGTGAAATCCAATTGCTTACTCCAGATTGGGAATTTTCGAAGGATTACACTAAAAGAAACCCCATCATAATCCGATAAATAATAAAGATTCTACAGTCAAATATGTGAAAACACCCAATTTAACCCCTTTTGGCCCCTTTTTCTGAAACGGGCGGGGTCAGGAACATAAAATTATAACCTTGGCTTAAGCATGTGCCAAGAAACATCATACTAAAATTTGATAAAGGGCTACGCCGAGCGCAGCATGATACGACCGCAGCAAGTCGTCTACTGATATTAGAAAAAGCGTAATTTAAAGTGAGTATGGACATACGAAAGAGCTTGACCCAACAATTAGATGGACGCAATAAGGAGATTCACCCAGTTATAGCTGGACACAAGCTAGGGAAAATAAAAATTAGCCCTTATGACTCCTTATGATTTCTCTTTGACCCTTTATAGCTGGGAAACGGTAAGAGCTTTGCCAAATCCATTGGCATACTGCTGAAAGCTTATATCAAGAGGAATCCAAAGAAAAAATCCCATCAAAATGCGAAGAAAAATAAAAATTTTAGGTAATCTGCAAATTTGCAGTTTTGGCCCATTTGACCCCTTATAGCACGGAAACGTTAAGAGCTGCGCCAAATCCGTTGAAACACTACTGAAAGCTTGTATCAGGAGGAATGCAAAGAAAAAATTCCCATCGAAATCCGATGAAAAATAAAAATTTCAGGCAATCTGCAAATTTGCAGTTGAGGCCCCTTGAACCCTCATAGCTCGGAAACGGTAAGATTTACGCCAAATCCGTTGACATACTACTGAAAGCTTACATCAATAAGAATCCAAAGAAAAAAATCCCATCGAAATCCGATGAAAAATAAAATTTTAGATCATCTGTAAATTTACGATTTTGGCCCCTTCGGACCATCATAGCTCGGACACGGTAAGAGCTACGCCAAATCCATGGAAATCCACTGAAAGCTTACATCAAGAGGTATCCAAAGAAAAAAATCCCATCGAAATCCGATAGAAAATAAAAATTTTAGGTTATTTGTAAATTTATGGTTTTAGTCCCCTTCGGCCCCTCTTGCTGGGTAAGGAAACGAGTAACCAAAAATCTAATAGTAGAGCGCTATGACAATTTTTCATCAGGAATCCTTTGGAAAAAATTGCATTAAAATCGGACTAAAAATAAAAAAAATGAATTTTTTGAAATTCGCCCTTTTTGGGCCCCATTTATCTAGTGAACGGCACATGTCGCGTGAAATCCGCTGGCATAACTCAGATTGGAAATTTTCTAAGGAGTTAACTGAAAGAATCACCATCAAAATCCGATAAATAATAAAGATTCTACAGTCATATATGTGAAAACAACTAATTTAGCCCCTTTTGGTCCCTTTTTCTAAAACAGGCGGGCCCAGAACATAAAATTATAGCCTGGACTAAAGCATATGCCAAGAAACATCATACTAAAATTTGAAAACGATCTGTTCAATGGAACCAAAGTTATGCTGTCCACAGACACATAAATACCCGATTTTACCCCTTTTGGCCCCTTTTTCTGAAACGGGTTGGGCCACAAACCCAAAATTAAAATCCGGGATTGCCCTAATGCCAGGAAACCACATACTGAAATTTGAAGATGATCCGTCCACTAGAAACAAAGTTATGCTGGCCACAGACGCCGACGCCGACTACTGCGCCATACCATAATACGACCGCAAAATTTTGCGGTCGTATAAAAAAGTAATCAGTCAGGATGTCAAACTGAGTGTTGACAATGTTATTTCTTGTAAATAAGTTTCCTGAATCAGACATTTGATGAATAAAAGTTATCAGGACATGAGGAAACTGAAAAAATAACCAGGAATACAAAAATGAAGCAAAATTCCTGGCTAAGACCAAAAAACAAAGAGGGATTCTTCCAGTAAGAAAAAAATTGTCAGGCTCAAAGATTGCATGATAAAATATCTAGATGTTCCTTCCTTGCCCCATAAAAATCAAATGTTTTCTCCCTTATTACGTGTTGATTTCTGTATTGGTGTTGCCATCGGTCGAAGGGTCGGTGTATTAGCACATTTGCTTAATGCGGATTTTAATGACAATGCAGTTTTCTGCCAAAGTCAAATATATTAATCTCTATGTAATGCATGTAAATCTTGATCTGAACATCTCACAAATAGGTGGCCTTTTAAACATTCTTTTAATTTGTCTTGCAGTTTTCTGACAACCCCGAAGGTAAGTTGTCTCAACCTCATGACAATATTTTTTTTCAAGGCAATAGTTTAACATGCAGATATATGGCTCTCTTGGCCAGACAAATGAAATTTAGCGTCCGACACTTATTCTAGTGTGCCGAATATAATTCGTCCAATAAAAAAAATCGATATCTAAGTTTTTTAGTATTATTCGTGTTCATATGGTGTACTTGTACATGAAATAATATCTCATGTGTACGCTTTGTTCAGTTACTATTAGCTAAATTTATGTAAATTCCAAAACCTAAGGATTAACTCCCTCCATCGTAGTTTTGTCCTTAGCTATATTTGATATTACTGTTTATTCGGATTTCGTTTGGCTTTATGCATTTTAAACATTTATTGAAATTATATATTTCCTTTGTTTGGGTTCTAGTGCTGCTGATGAGGAATTAATTTCCGAAATGGCCATACAGCTCATTAAAATTATTGCAGTTGGAGTGTACATATGTGTTATGGTCTCATGTTCATTTACTCCATATCCTTTCGTAAAATATTACAAATTCATTTTGTAAAGACGGCGTAATTAAAGTTAGGTAATAACAGATTATTACATGGCAGTTTATATTACATCTACAAGAGATTCTAAAATAAAAAAGGAAATTCTTCGCTTTCCTTTTTGTCCATATGAATTTACCATTTTCATGTAAAATGGGAAATTTTAATTTTTAAGCGGTAAATATGGGTTTTCTTCACACTTATATTCTCCTCCTGCTTAACTGAGAATAAATTTATTCTCCTGAATTCATATTAAATGGTAAATGTCTATTTTTAAACTCTAAATACCGGTTTTCTACACACTTATTTAGTTATTTATATCCGCCTCCTGCTTAACTGAGAATAAATTTATTCTCTTGGAGACAAAATGAGATAACTTTTTATTAGTTTTATCATAAAATATACATGTATATATACTTGTATACGATATATGATACATCTAATTCTAAATAGCTGTGCATGTTTTCTGTATGTTTTACTCGGAGAAGAAATTTATTCTCAAACGACATTCATTCTTCAAAGCAAATATCAAAATATACATCTTTTAATCAGAGAAAATAAATTAGTTCATTTTTGCAGTTGCCATAATCGCCAGAGACAATATGAAATCTATAAGGAGCGTAAAAATTACACAAAGCATTCGTAAAGAGAAGAAATTTATTCCCTCAAGAAATGTGTAGAACAGACGCAATCAACTATTACATGTGTATATTGTCAACGCATGAAGAAGAAACTTTTTTCGTATAACAAATAATCTCACTGACTTTTAATGTTATGCTTCCTAAAGAAGAAGAAATTTATTCTCTAAAGGCCTCCACGGTTAGAGAAGGAATTTATTCTCTTAAAATAATCCCCCTTACTTTTCAAGTTACGTTTGCCAAAGAAGAAATTTATGCTCTGAAGACTTTTTGGTAACGTAAGCCAGAGAAGAAATTTATTCTCTTAAAATAATCTCACTTACTGTTTAAGTTACGTTTGCCAAAGAAGAAATTAATGCACTAAAGACTCTACAGTTACGTTAGCCAGAGAAGAAATTTTTTCTCTTTAAATAATCTCACTTACTTTTAAAGTTATGTTTGCCAAAGAAGAAATTTACGCTCTAAAGACAAGTCAAGTCAAGCAAGTCAAGTAATATTTATTTAAAAGTCGGTACATGTAAAACAATAAACATAAGCTCCAAGGAGCTTTTAAAACCGACATAGTTACGTTAATTAGCCAGAGAAGAAATTTATTCTCTTAAAATATTCTCTTTTACTTTTCAAGTTATGTTTGCCCAAGAAGAAATCTATGCTCTAAAGACTTTGTGGTTACTTGGCCGGAGAAGAAATTTATTCTCTAAAAATGATATCACTTACTTTTAAGGTAACGTTTGCCAAAGACAAAAATTATGATCTTAAGACGTTGAGATTTCGTTAGCCTAAATTTATTCTATCGAGATAATCTCACTAACTTTCAAGGCTATACGGTTGTCCAAGAAGAAATTTGTTCTCTGAATCCTTGGACGTCATGTTTGCCAAATACCAAATTTGTTCTCTAAAGACAATGTCACTTAACTTGATGTTTCATTAGCCAAAAAAGAATTTTAGTCTCTAAAATGATCTCACCGTCTTTCGAGGTTACGAAGAAAAGAACCTTGTTTTTCTTTTTGTGCAAAAATTATAATTTATAAGCATTTTACACTCTTGCAGCGTTATTTTTAAGAGTGCGGTGTTCTTGTACTTGTGTCTTCATACAGATGTTCCATATAATTCACTTTGGAATCTTGATCTTCTTGATGTCAAGTTTTCGCAGTCTTAACACCCCAAGATTAAGATGAGCTCAGTTAGTTCAAATAAGACTTTAAAATATAGAATATAAACACAATAGTTAAGGTAAGGATACCACATAAGGTTCTTGAAAAAAAAATGAACCGGTTCACTGTCCTATCTTTCAAAACTTTCTTTTTTCTGTTTCGTTTTCTGTTGTTTCAACACTCTCTTTAGCCAATTTCCAACGAAAGCCCTGTAAAATATTGTATATCTAAGAAAATGCTTAGATGTAGTCTCTGTTCATTTGTAGGATGGAGTATACGGATATTTCTTCTACCTGGACAACGAGAACAGGTACACGGATACTTCTTCCACCTGTTCTCGTTGTCCCTCGAATAAAGTCTCCAGAATTTTCTTTGATTGGTTTCTTTTTCATTTTTTATGAATTTCTGAACCTTTATGAAGGCCAGTGCAAGTATAGGCCTCACATGTATGGTATAAAACAAGTTTGTGGTGTTTGAACAGAAATTTACATTAAGGCCAGGTACAGCGCATATGAATTTCCCAATTTTCAGATTTTTTCCGAAAACCAGATTGACATCGAGAGATAATATGAAACTCGTTTGACAGAAAGTTAATCTACTATTGATAACAGAAGTAAATAGTTTTCCCAAACATCTTATAATTGTTTGGAGCTCTCTGAACTTATTAACTTCTATAGATACGCTTATGTTGTGAATCGTCAAGGTAAATGAAAGGGGAGATATGAGAAGTTCCTGAGTTTTGGATACGATATCAGTCGAAGAATTATCGGACCATTTTTTTTTTTGGGGGGGGGGATACCGAGATTTGAAGTTTTTAAACTCGTATATATTTGGAATTTTTAATTTAAGACAGGATTTTGGAAAATAAATGCGGATCTTTTTCAGGATGCCAGGATTTGAAGTTTTAAGCTCGTAAATTTGGAATTTCCATAATTTAAGCCCGGGATTTCGGGAAATTAATGCACCAAGCGAGAATTGGGATTTTATTAAATGTAAATCATTCGAAGTGAGCGGACCTTTTTCGGGATGCCGGAATTGAAGTTTATAAGATCGGAAATTCTATAAATAAAGCACGGGATATACTTAAAGAAATGCAATGGGAATGGGATTTCATGAAATGTAAGTTATTCGGGGTGACCGAACATTTATCGGGATGTCGGATAGTAATTTTGTTAGGTCGGAAATTCGGAATTTCTATAATTTAAGCACGAGATTTTTGAAAATAAATGCACCGCAAATCGGGATTTCATCATATTTTTATCTTTCTATGTTCGGGATTTACAAAATAATAAAGTCAGGAATAAGCTATGACTATCCCTCCACCACTTCACGCCCTACAAACCCACCGCATCCGGCTGGATCTGCCGGTTGATTATTTAGACCGGAATGATAATGGAACAAATTGCGTATAGCGGAAAATTCCGTATTATTGGTAGTGGAAAAATATGGCACCATACTTTCATATCACATTACGTTGACTAAATGTAATGTCAGAACTTCAGAACTTTCTGTTTATTTATTTTTTGTTTATATATTTATTTATTTATTTATTTATTTATTTTGCTCCCTCTTTCGACAACGGCTTTTATATCAAAGGAGGGTGCTTTTTGCTAAATAAGTAAAACACAAAAACAAAACAAAAAGGGGAAAATGCTTTGAATATTCACAACTGAACTTCTTTTTTTAAAGATTTTGGCAGCCCGTAAAAGGAATTCTGTTTGTTATAAACTCTCGAATTTATTTCTTGATTTTCACTTGTTTGATGGTCTGTGTCTTCTTGTTAGAAAGATGACATCTGTAACGTGTTTGTGTCCCTTCGCCACACTGGAGACGTTTCATTCAGTATTTAAAAAAATCAATATTTAAAAAAAATACACAAGAAGTCCACATATTACATCGATAATATCCCATATTCCCTGTCTCGAATGGTGATACTTTTCAAATTTAATTCAACTTAAATACAAATGTTATACGTAGACATGGACATTGTCCCTGGTGCTGAACGCATATGGATTGATATTTATTACTCTTTTTAGAATTTTGAATACATTATCAAATTCTTCCTATCCAGCCATATAAATATAATAACTATATTCAAATACTTATAACCCAATTGGGTTGTAGTACATCACATTTATAAGAACAAACAATAAAACAATTAATGTTTACAATATAAAACAGTTATTTGTCTCCTCTCCTCAGTTCTAATGACTGTTGTAAAAAAGAAACGACTGTTTTAATTTGTTCAGAGGTTGACGGATTTAGTATAATAGTCAACTTTTTTAACTGATTCAGGGAATTAAAATTTAGCTGAGTTCTCATTTAATATTCTAAAAGTTGCTTTCTACAAGATTGATTAATTGCACAATTAAAGAAGAAATGTTCCTCATTGTCCAAGACTTTACATGTTTTACATAGTCTTTCCTCTCTGGGTATCTTATAGTATCTACCAGTTTCTATTAACAAGATAATATCACATAGAAAATATAAAGAGGAACTAAATTATATATTTTCAATCCATGCACATAATTAAACCATAAGGTATCTTGTCTAATTTCTTACGGTTTTGTATTTAAATAAAACCAGATGTGAGATAATCTAGATGACAGTTTGCTTTTGCGCGGGTCAAAACAGCGGGACACAGAATTTTACATTGATATGTTAATTGGTAAAGATATCCCGTATACCGCAATAATGACTTTTATTGAGAAAGTAAACATTTTAATAGTAGTATTTTCAGATATGAGTCCAATGTTCAGTTATAACGATATCATGACATGTTAAAAACCGAAACGATTAACAAGAACACAATAGCAAAATATTGCTAGTAGTTGAAACAAAGTGTGCGGAGCTAGATTTACGCTTGTTAATTGGGTTATTTTTTTTTTATAAAATGGTAATAACTATTAATATTAATTTTGATTCCACTATATTCATGTCTCGTTAATAAGATAAGAATTCCAGCGTTCAAACTATATTTTGTTTAAGATTCCTTTTAAAGTGATGAAATTTATTTGTTCTCACTTATCACCTCGGCCCCCTTTTAGTTTGTGTTTTATTTATTTGTCATTTATTTTTTTTAAAAGTTCATCAGCTTCCAGAAACTGTGGATTAGTGTCTATACATATACAACTGTCTATATGAAAAAATATCCAACTGTCTATATGAAAAAATTACATAAAGTTAACTAAAGCGTATAGGATAGCAATATATAATATTAACACCTACTGGTATTATGAATTACTGAATGTTTCACCTCTTGACAACAAGATCTGCCGTATCCAGGGAATTTGAAAAGGGGAGGTTCTAATTCAGAAATGAAAGAAAATTAAGCGCCAAAATTTTTGGGGTTTTTCTTAGTAAAACATCAGCATATTCATTAAAAAATACATGATTGTCCAAAAAAAGGGGGGTTCCAACCCCCTTAACCCCCCCTCTGGATCCGCCAATGGTATCTACGAAATCATTTCTTAAATACCAGTATTTTCGGATAACAGAACCAGTATTTTCGGATAACAGAATTGGCCTAGTATTTTCAGAGAATAACTTCGAGTATGGGTCCAATGTTCAACTTAGTTCACCGCTGGTGACTATCTTGGCTGAGACACGGGTCTGTCGGAAACCTTTTTCTTGAGGACCTCGAACCAGTGGTTTAAGGGGAGAATATATTTGAATGAATAATTTTTCGACAGACGATCGGACAGACAACGGACGACGGACACTACATGATGGCAACCCTCGATCTGGCTATAGCCAGTTTAGCTAAAAACTATTGTACATAAACATGCGGTGTAGATATGTTGGGGAAATGAATTTCCATTCCTAGTTTAAATTTTGTAAAGTCTCCAACCAGTCTACTTTAATTTCTCGGAGGGAAAGAAGCTGGACAGTGGAGAAACCCTTAAGAAAGGATCTTTACTGTGTGAATAAAACAAAAGGTACAAATGTATATGTGGTGTAAACACACCAACAGAGAACTCCGGTATATTTTTGTCAATCATGTATTTAGTAAAATGACTGAATTTTCTATTCATACCACCTCATATCTCCTTTTGTTTTCAACTCAATGCTGTTTCTATGAAGTTATCTGGCCTCAGGCATTATTTCGACGTTTCGACGCCCCCTGGTGTTAAAAAACCCTCCTATACATGTTGATAATTTGCAGACATGAATTCGTTTACAAATAATAACAAAAAAAACTTAAAAAAACAAAAACAAAAACAAAACAACAACAAACGAAAGCAAAGCGATCGTATGTAAAACAAAGAAAAGAAAGATTCTTAGTTGAAAACCAATCAGACAATTTTTGATGGTCAGTTGAATTTAAATGAAATTAGCAACATAATCATCATATTCGATATTATTTAGAAGAGAAAAGGTTCTGTGTATATTCAAACTTTACTAATAATGTAGGAATAAAAAAATGGCCGAAATATACACTTTAATACGACTTTTCATGTATTGATCAAGTTACGAAATAATTCATAGTGAGTCTGCAAGTCCTTGGTTTGATAGTACAAATCGCGGAAAAAGTACGTACATACAAAATAGACCATAAATTAAAAAACTTACTGCAATATGCATTGTGTTGATCTTTTCTTAATCCAGCTATATGTGATCATGTTATCTATGACAGAGAGATTAACATGTTACTTGAATCTTTATTACGGAATGAATCTTCAAAGAACATCAAACGGGTAATAAGGCCACGGGGTATAAACAGCGTGAAGTTATACACTATCGTTAAAACTGTAAAATGCACGACACAATTATTAAGTTAGTTTTTTGCTCGTGAAAATAACATGTATGTATCAACAGACGATCACAAGGTATAGTTGCTGCATGTTTATCCTCATTGTTGATTGTCATTTTATCATTTGCAGATAATAACTTTAATTTCACTCTACTTGATGATAGACCCTCTGAATATATACATTAAACACCGCCGCATCCAGCTCCGAAAAAGGAGGATTTCTGATGATGTTCCAGAAAAGGGATTTCCAATCATTTTTTGCCACTGTTTTGTTCTCTTTTTACCTGAATTCTGCACGAAATTTGAAATCTTACAAGAAATCCCTGGCTGGATCTGTCAATGTAACAGTACAAATTTTTTGGAATATTACATAACATTATAAATTGTGTATGAGTGTTACATAATGCCGTTAAAAGTGCTAAGTTTAGCTAAGGAGAGATATGTTTCATATATTTAAGGTCTTCGTTTAGGAATAAATATATCGTGGCAACTACCAAAAAATCAGAAATCAAGAAAAAATTTGGAAATTTAATAGTCTACAGACCTTCGCACTGCTATTACCACGTTCTATGCACATTTAAATAAGCTCTCTTAACCTCATCCTCCTTTCCAGTATCAATGACAAGCTATCACATACAAAATGTACTCTCGTTGTACATGTTATTGGTAAGAAATGTATAACCGAGATATTGCTCAACAGGAATAAATTAATCCTCTTATATTGTATCACTGAAGTTGTAAGGTTAACTTTGCTTTGTTTTGGGTCGTTTTAACCTGGATATGGGATGTTGTCTCCTTGACATTTACCCCATTTCCTTTCTTTTTCATATTTGATTGGGATACGATTAAGTTTTCATTACATCAATTACACGATTGCCTTTATGAAATCTATTACAAGTGAGCGCCTGTGTTTTCAAAGTTTTGTGTGCGATAACACGGAGTAAGAATTCTGTGTAGGTAAAAAATTATGTTTGATTATTTGACTATTGTTTTCAAAATTTTCTGTTGAAACTGTTTTATGCTATGTATGCTTTAAACGGGAATTTCGTTTCGAGATATTGCCCTGAAGACTCTCTAGAAACCGACTCTGTAAGCCCCGATACCAGCAACGTGGGACAGACAAGACGTCTGATCCATTAAATAAACAATGCCGACATACCCAGAACATCAATGAACTGTTAATTAATGTTATGTGTACCATAGCAAACGCCATATGATAATTGTTAACTAGATTTTCATAATACAACTAACATTTAGCGCTACAAAATAAAACTGTGGTTCATCCTTGGCGAATGCTAAATGTGTCCCATCGCCACTGTAGCTTAAAATTTAAATTTTTGTATTTTTTGGGGGGTGAAATCAGAGAACCTTATCCTGATGCACAATTTACTCATAAATTTTGTAATTAATTTCCCGGTAAAATATTTTACAAGGTCAACTATAACCGTAAGATTTCAGGTGGTCAAGACATTAATACGACAAAATAGCACATAGAATTACAAATGCACTGTTATAAGCCTGAGATTGTTGCCCAAAAATGAAAACTGAATACAATTCAGCTGTATCTCCAAGCTACTTTTTGTCGCGGTCTAAAATTTGCCGCTTTCACGCAATGAAGTAAAAATGTAAATAACAAAATATCGAAGTTACTGTGAATTTAGTCTCTGCATATTCGTATTTCGACAACTTATGTCTCTTCAGTGCAGAAAAAATCAAATCATTTTGGAATTTTATTAGTCAAAATATGTGTAAAAGCTGATAGAAAACAATATTATCTAAATAGAAATGCCAAAATCAGCTAAGGACAGAGCTATGATCCAAGAGGTAAACTCCTTAGTTATTAACAAATTTTTCTTAAAGTTAGCTATTGCATTTTTTCAAATAGAATCGGTTTTCGGGACAGCACCGAAGTACTGGCTACTGGGTTGGTGAATACCATCGGGTATCATGTAAATCGTATGTATCGAATCCATCTGTGTTATAGCCTTGAAACTAGTTGTTGCCAAAATTGAGAAAATGCAAGCTGTGATATGACGATTAGAATAGCTCTTCTTGTTCCCAAAGTAGAAAATGTGCATCTTTAGGCAGCCGGGGTTGACCGGTGGTATGCGGTTTTTATTCGTTAATGCGCCAGGTAAAAGAAGGAACTCATTTTTACAAAATGTCTTATAACTTAACCCCTCATCATCTTAGATATATAATTCCAGCCTAAACTTGCGATGTTCGAACATACAATACCCATAATTATAGGATGGCAATCTGTTTGATGTGATGAACAAGGTTTTATTCGAAATGTGACTTGAATCCGATCGGACCCCCCCTTTTTTTGTCAAAGGCTGAATCCAAGGTGCTTAGTATATATATATATATATATTACTTAAGTTTTCTTTAAAACTTATTAATTTCCTTTACAGTTTAGTTACAATCTTGTATATGCTTGTCATTCTCGATAAAGTCTTCCTTTGTGTTTCCTTTTTTTTTTCTGTCTTCAGCATGACCTCTTTTCCAATGTTGCATTTTTTCAAATTATATTAGCTTTGTAGATGAAGACTTGCATCACTATATATTTTGCATAAACATGTATAGCCTTTCGCTTTCGCTTAATCCCGGTGTATATTTAATATATTGAATGTATTTGTTTTCTTTGGGAAAAGGATAAAATATGAGAATGTAGTTCATGTTTCTGAATCCATTATCATATATTTTCATCTTTTGTGTTGTCAAACATGCATTACAGAACAAGATTTTTAATTGAAGGCAGAAAGGAATGACACCAATAAAAGTGCGCGGGATGAGACTAAATTCTTACATACCTTAATACGGAAGCCCGTTAATATAATGTGAAGCTCTTTTTTTATCTTGTTATATCAACTTAGCTACCTTGTTATATCAACTTAGCTAACTTGTTATATCAACTTAGCTAACTTGTTATATCACTTACTATCTTGTTATATCAAGTCACTAACTTGTTATATCAACTTAACTAACTTGTTATAACAAGTTACTAATTTGTTATATTAACTTAGCATAACAAGTTAGCTAAATTGATGTAACAAGTTAGTTAAGTTGATATCACAAGTTAGTTAGAAACTTGATATAACAACATACATATGAGCGCTACAAAATAGATTAAATATTAAACAGTTATAAATAAATTCTGCTTCACACTGGACATTTTTGTGTAATAAAAGAACATGTCATTGGCGGATCCAAGAGGTGGGTTCCGGGTGTATATCCTGATATTTTACTAAGCCGGAAATACCCCAATTTTTCGAAATTATCTTTCACTTTTAATCGGAACCCCCAGCCCCCTCTTTTCAAATTGTCTGTTTCCGCACCTGCATGTTCCGGTGACAAAGTCCCGTAATATGTTTTCAGTCTCCTGTCGTAAATCTATGAGCTTTTTATACGAATACACGCATTCATGCAATATGGCCCAGAACAATTCGTATAAGCACACATCATCATTCCATTTTCCAAAGCAGTCTCCATTAGGATTACAGAAACCAGTAACACGGGCTCTTGGCACCGGGCTCCAACCGTTTTTGAACGTTGGGCTCCTTTCTCCAACACAAGGGCTCCGGGCTCCAACAACAGGGTTCCATGCTCTACCACGCTATAAGAGCGCTGTGGGGCACCTACGCTTGTTATTACCAGATTAGGATGCGGAGTTATAATCGTGTACGAACTTTATAGATATTTTCAAATATACATGTACATGAAAAACAATACTAAAATTAATTAATATTTTGATATTATAAATTTGAAAAAAGACTATATATATCTTATCATTTTTCTCCAGAAACCCTTATAGGACAAAAGGAATACGTTTGTACACAATACATGTCTAATAGTTAAATGACATGCAACAATGATAAGAATTTTGTACTACATAGACACATGTTAACATAGACGAGAACTACTTTTTTGTAATTTTTAAATTTGCTTAATTTGATACAAATTACTTGACTATTTAATCTTGACTCATGTTTCAGAATATTTGAACTGAATCTTTTTTTTTCTCGTTTTTGTTAGGAAGGACATTGCAAAATATAATAAAACTCGTCCCATCTTTGGAATTACAAATTGCGTGTAGTAGTTAATTTTAATTTTAAGATAATGCAGGTTTCTGAAACATTGTCTGTAGATGATTTGCTAAAACTTGACAAATTTATCTTACTTGCATTACCTAAACCGTCTAAATATTCTACAAATTTTAAATCGGTTTAATTAACTATAGATATTTAATGCATTATAAATCTATGATTTAACCGTAAGTCTATGATTTAAGCATTTGAATCCAAGGTCAAAATAAGATACTACACACACGAAAAGTGCTTAACGAATTATATGTTTTCGATTAAAAAATTAACAAATATGTGCGATGTAATTAGCATATCATATAATATAGACAATTCATGCAGAGAGATCTATATGATTAGTATGTCGAAACTTGAAACTAATTATCCCCCTGTTCTGACCTTTGTATAGCTTTCAATAAAATGTAGAAATGATAACCACAGTAATATTTTTTTACAACACTGTCGTAAGCCAAAGTATACAACTATAAATATGATATTAAAATAAGATAGCGATTTTAAAAAATCTTGTATCTATATTGCAAAATAATAGTAATAATAATAATAATAATAATAATAATAATAATTTTATGATATTAAATATAAAAATGACATAAAAATAAATAAATAAATAAAAATCTTGCTCGTTTAAAAAAAAAAAAATATACAATATCATTATCGGTAACATACATGTACAAGCGAATGTGTTAACAACTTTCACTTTCATTGATGTCGAAGATCGAATTGTTAATTTCAGCGTATCATAATGCGGTGTTACCGTCCGAAAATTGTGGATCATTTCATTTGCGCAAAGAAGTATTGTTATTTTCCCTTGAATTCATTTCATTCAGCATACCAATTTTGAAGATACATAAATTAGCATAACATATAACTACATTTGTCACTTCGTATACATGACCCGGCACTTGGGCTAGGGGATCAGGGGCTTCCTCCGTCTACAGAGCTAGTCGGGTACGTCCCTAGATGGTGGATAGGAATACACTTCCGCTTGCGACGGGTTAGCTACGGTCATAATATTGAAAGCCCGACCGGAAACACCTGTAGGCAAAGAAAAAGGCCACGCTCTGTGCAGAATAAAGATCCCTTCTATATATTTCGATACTGAAGAGCAGGCCTTTTGGGACCGTATAAGAGCCTAAATTTCCAACCCTTCCTTCTGCAATTTCGTCGCCCGGTTGTCCCTCCCGCCTGGGTTCTTTTTGTCCACAAGGCAACATTTTAGCTATATCAGGACGAGAACAAGTTTTAATAAGTTCAAACATTAATCTGAAAACAGAAAGAATCAAGGTGGGAGGGACAACCGGGCGATTTTTGACTGCCAGTGGAACATGGGCCTTCTCTTCAGTATCGAACTATATAGAAGGAATCTTTATTCTGCACAGGGCGTGACCCTTTCTACCCCGTCGCAAGCGACAAGGTATTCCCCTATCAACCACGGGGATGCTCCCCAGCAGCTCTGTACACGAAGGAAGCCCCTGATCCCCTGGCTCAAGTGCCGGGTCATGTATACGAGGTTACAAATGTATTAAATATCGTTTCAATCTACAAAGAATGAGGAATTGAAAAAAATATGTCGAGCGCCCGACATAATAAGTCGAGCACTCGACATAATAAGTCAAGCGCTCGACATAATAAGTCGAGCACTCGAGATAATAAGTCAAGCGCTCGACATAATAAGTCGAGCACTCGACATAATAAGTCAAGAGCTCGACATAATAAGTCGAGCGCCACAGATGATAAGTCGAGAGCCTGAGATAATTAGTCCAGCGCTCGACATAATAAGTCAAGAGCTCGAGATGATAAGTCTAGAGCCTGAGATAATAAGTCGAGCGCTCGACATAATAAGTCGAGAGCTCGAGATAATAAGTCGAGCGATCGACATAATAAGTCAAGAGGTCGAGATAATAAGTCGAGAGCTTGACATAGTAAGTCGGTAGCTCGACATAGTGAGTCGAGCGCTCGACATAAAAAGTCGAGCGCACGACATAATATTATAAAGAAATACAATTTTGTGTGTCCTAAATGTACAACCGTATATTTGAAATGTATATTTTGTTTTTAAAAAAAATCTTTTTGGCGTACTTGCAAATCTGTCTTTTTAGAAGACAAACTGAAATGTGTAATGCATGGATGAAAAATGAGTAAATAAATAAAACAAGAAAAAATAAAAGACTTTAAATAACTGCATGTAAAAGAATGGATAACAGGAAACACCCACAATGGCTGAAATTATAATTACATGCCACAATCTGTCAAGGAACTGCACATGAAAAACACGAATAAGACAAGAGACAAACGTAGAAAACAATAGGAACTCGGGACAGCCGGACGTGGTAATGGCACTAGCAAAAGCCAGCGGTAGAGTTAAACCGGTTTGCATGGCTATTATTCCAAGCATTTATTCAATTAATGCAGATTACTGTTGATGTCATCTACCAAGTTCAATAACGCCTGTACATGTATAGTGATATACCTGTATACTGATGCACCAGATATATACTGATAAATATAATATTTAAAACAAATTACAATAGGCCTGAATTATCAAAACATAGTAACTAATGGACAAGCACGGGTTTTAAAGGGAAAAAATAGCATTCAATTGAACGGCTTCATATATCGACAAGCCGTTTCCTGTATTTAATGATTTCAATGTGCCAAAAGAATTATTTTTAAATTATAATAGGTCTCAAAGATATGAAATTTTAAAAATGATCAATTTTACATACAAGTGCACAATCGGTATCGACCGGAACTCACCAGGGGAGTTAACTGTGCATTATGAAACAGTCTCATTGTGTACCGCTATCCATCAGTGTTCAAATTTGTTCACACCCAGACAGACTGCCTGATTATTGCATACGCCATTCGAGAAATTAAACATCAAGGACTGCTTTATTAATGTCTTGCAGTTCAAGGGGATATATCTTATAGTAATTCTTCTGATTTTTATTGTTGTAATTCAACCTTGCGCCTCTCTACGAAAAGCCTCATGACGAATCATTATGTAGGAAAACGTCATCCCAAACCATCCTGCAAACGAAATTTAGTTTTTGTTTCGCCAGCTACAAAAGTTGTTGAAAGCTAGACATATATATATATTAAAGTGTATATGAAAAAAAAAGGAAATGGGATAAATGTCAAGGAGACAACATCCCATATCTAGGTTAAAACGACCAAAAACAAAGGATCAAGGGGTCACTGTACGGTCTTCAACACAGTGAAGAAACTCACACCATATAGCAAGTATGTACAAATTTCAGGCGGCGGCGTCTTTCTGAAATTAACAATGAAAAAGGAATATGGGGTAAATGTAAATGAGACTAAGTCTCTACAAATACATGGTAGATCCAAGCGATGGAACAACGCTTTCATCGTTGTTCTTCATCTTGGAGTCACTACGAGGCCTTCAAAATGAGCTTTGTTCATACCTCATAGTAAGTAAGCCGTAATAACTGTTTAAGTATAGCATCTATATACAAGATCTTGTAAAGGTAGATTATGATTGGAGCTTAACAACATCATATTATTTAATTTACCTTAAAATTGTCTTCATGGTTCAATGAGTCTATGAAAATTGCGACATAGATTCACATCTAAGTCTTTTTCTCAGGAATTGTAATTCATATACCCATTATATTTAGAGTATTGATTAACATGCCAGTCTGACACTTGTTAACAAAGGACTTTCGAGATGTGAGCTTTTTGTTCTATGATCTATATAGGAGGGAAAACTGATACCTGACTGCATTCCTGTCGGGTTACACATGCGCTCATTATGGAGATTACCCTACATGCGGGCACTTTTGATATTAAAACATGGTCCTTGAGCTAGCCGGCAGTTTAGCGGCGAGCACTCCAAAACCCATCTTTCTTAATTACGTTTTGTCTATTCTTTCCTTTTCAAGATTGTGGTCTTAGAGTTAGTGATCTACCTGTATTGGGTAGGTTTGGGTACCCATAAACCGGTTTAACCCAACCGCTGGCTGTTGCCAGTGCCGGTACCAAGTCCTGCTATCCCGAGTTCCTATCACTATCTATGATTGTCTTTTGTCAATTATTGTTTTTCTTGTGCATTTCCCTGGTTGATTGTGACATGTGATTGTAATGTTCGGCCATTGTCAGTGTTTCCTGTTATCTTTCCTTCATTAATCCATTGACTTTGTATTTTTTAACATTCATATCCTTTTCGCAGCAATAGTAACACCTTTACTATAGTTATATCGTAGTAGGTACATGCCAGTCCGACACCTGTCAAGTAACCTTGACCTTAATTTCGCGGTTCAGTGTTTTTTTTTACATTTTGTTCATTTTTCAGCAATTGTGCCTTCTTTACTCGCCATCTTTGATTAATCTTAGTAGATAAATGCCAATCTGACACTTGTCAAAAAACCTTGACTTTATTTCCATAGTCCATTGATTTTGTTATTTTTTTTACTTCCATTTCCATTTCTCAGCATTTATGACACCTATGCTCTCCATAGTAAGCTGTACTGGAATGATAGGGAGGGTGGTTTACAAAGCCTGTTCATTTCCCTCTCATTCGTCTAAAAACATTGCAGTCATTGCGGAACATTATTTAACATCGGTAACATGGGATTATCATGTTTTAGTTCCCCAAAGCAAATTCAACCAATCTTTACAGAAATGTTGTATATAATTAAAGCCATTTACAATAACAAACCTTTTTGGAAAACGATATTTCTACGTATAAGCAATGAAGGGATATGGAGTAAATGCACATGAGACAAAATCTCTATAAATACATGGTTAAAAGCAATGGAACAACGCTTTTATTGTTGTTCTTCATCTTTTATGCATCTTTTTGAATTGATTGTCGTAAAAGGGCTCAACCACTGCTCATTTTGGGTTAAACTTAAATTCTCCAATTCATCTATCAGTCAATGAAATATCGCTCCATTCTGATAGGTTAATATCCAACCGTGTACCATAGGTATAATTTTGCATATATTTTATTTTAGGAACGAGTTGTAAAACTCAGAATGCGAACATGTACTGATTTTTATTTACTATTGCAGACTATCCATGGGAATTAAAACTAGATGGCAAAGAAGAATAAAGCGTCGGAAGATACAGTCAAGATATTAGATTTGAATATAATTTGTTAAACTTCCGAGAAAGTCGGTCGACAGCTTGGTGCGCCATCAAATATCAGGGAGATATTTTGTAGCGTCGGAAGATACAGTAAAGATATTGGATTTGAATATAATTTGTTGAACTTCCGAGAAAGTCTGTGGAAAGCTTGATGCGCCATCAACTTGATATCAGGGAGATATTTTGTAACTTGCTTGAAGCACTGAAATGAAACGTAAAGTGTTTTTATATTCTCTAATCCAGTCTTTGAGATTTTCGAGGAGTTGAAACGTTAATCAATTAATGTTTAGATATAAAGTGAAGCTTACGGTACATGTTTTTGAAAGAGCTACGAGGTCAAGTGAAAAGAAGCCAAACACGACATGTTCAAATCATAAGTAGAAAAACGAAAAGATATTCTACAGAAAAAAAATTTCTTCTCTGCCACCGAAACATCAAATTCTTATTTCGATTGTCGTTAGAGAATAAATTTCTTCTCTGACAAACAGAACACCAAAATATAACTGTTTTTTTTTATCAGAGAATAAATTTCTTCTCTGACATCCTGAGAGAATAAATTTCTTCTCTGAAAAACACAACATGAAAAACTTACTGATGTTATCCTTAGAGAATAAATTTCTTCTCTGACATCCTTTGAGAAGAAATTTCTTCTGTGACAAACACAACTTCAAAAGAGTAACCGAAACTGTTATAAGAGAATAAATTTCTTCTCTGACAATTACAACATCAAACACATATTGAGATTGAAATTACAGACATCCTTAGAGAATAAATTTCTTCTCTGACAAACATATAAAAAACAACTATATAAGAATAAATTTATTCTCTGAAAATTTGTGTTAAGAATTGTGCTTATGTTTAATAATAAAACTGATAAAAAGTTATCTCATTGTGTCTTCAAGAGAATAAATTTATTCTTGGTTAAGCAGGAAACGTATATAAGTGTGTAGATAATCCGATGTTAGCGTTTACAAATCGACATGTACCATTTCGTATGAGATCAGGAGAATAAATTTATTCTCTATTAAGTTGGAAACGGATATAAGTGTGTAGAAAACCCATATTTACCGTTTAAAAGTCGACATTTACCATTCGAATATGAATTCAGGAGAATAAATTTATTCTCTGTTAAGTTGGAGGCGGATATTAGTGTGTAGAAAACCCAAATTTAGGGCTTAAAAATTAAAATTTCCCATTTTACATGAAAATGGCAAATTCATATGGACAAAAAGGAAAGCGAAGAATTTCCTTTTTTATTTTAGAATCTCTTCTACCCTTATATCTGACCCTCTATCAAAAGAAAGCCATTACTATCTTTTTCCCAGCGATTAGGCATAGTCAATGGTCGAGTAATTTATGGAAAGTCCAATTGTTAAGATACACCTAGATTCAAAACAGTGAGGTCTAGGTGTGTATCGATATATCGCGGTATTTTTCAACAAATTCGGTACACCGGTACAGAATTCAGCGTATCGATACGTATCGTTTTCTGATTTCTGCTACATTTCTGAATCATTGCCACCTAAATGCTTGAATTTTTTTAATTTTGGTACGGAAAAGTCTTATAAAGGGACAAACAAATGTAACTAGCTATGTTCATGTAAACGAGCACTCTCTTCTCATTTAACAATAATTTACTATTTTATTACATAAAAAAACAACGGCAGTAGAATATCAAAGGAACAAAGGAGTAGTATTTACATTTACAAAAATCGAAGTCCAAAGACATGGTCAAAACGAGGACAGAGAAAACAATGATGTAAGACAGCTTCAGAACACAGAAATAAAAAAACACAACATTCAAAACCAAGGCACTCAGAGTGTGAACTCCCATCAACTTGACAGTACTAGTGACATCACGTGCTCCGGAAGGGTAAGCATGTTCAGCTATGTTAACAACACCTGTCACACTGTAAGTGAGTCGATCCAGGAAAAAGTCAAAATAGGTATAGTCAACTCCGAGGAGACGTGAATCTAGCTGAATATGCCCGCTTTCATTTGGGACACCGACACGTCATATCTTTCAATGATGTTATGATGACAGCCATAAAATTTCTTAATGGATGAAATGAACATAAGCTGAAGAAATCCCTGACTAAGGAGCTTTTGGGACAGTGTTTTTGCTCTGTTAAAAAAAAGTGTACAAACTACAGTATCTATTCAACTGTGAAATGCACACTCCACAGGCAGCAGAGGTAGGTTTGTTGCTACTAAGAAAGGGAAAGTTCACAATTTGGAAGTCAAAATCATCGCGCTTGTCATATAGTCCATGGGTTGGAATAACCCCTGTGCACCCCTGTGCACCCCCACCCCCCGACTTATGAAACCCGCAAATATTTTTTTAGTCAGATGATTGATGTAACACATAGGTATCTCAAACATGAACATTAATGCAAACTTTAACAGAAGTCATTGAAGCATAAAATGTATTTCAAAGTGACCCAATTAGCATCTGAAGCAGCATCACTCTCAAAGACACGCCCACTGACTATGAATTATTGATGTGCCACATGTAGTTTCTCAGATATGAACATTAACGCAAACTTTAACCGTAGTCATTGAAGCATAAAATGTAGGTCATAGTGACCCAATCATCATTTAAAGCAGCATGACTCTCCGAGACGCATCTACTGATCACAGATGATTGATATGTCACATGTTGTTCCTCAGATATGGACCTTAACACAAACTTTAACCGGAGTCATTGAACAATAAAATGTAGGTCAGAGTGACCCAATCATCATCCGAATCAGCATGAATCTCCAAGACACATCTACTGACCAAAGATGATTGATGTGCCACATGCAGTTTCCCAGATGTAAACCTTTACACAAACTTTAACCAGAGTCACTGAAGCATTAAATGTAGGTTACAGTCACCCAATAGCATCACTCTCCAAGACACATCCACTGACCCAAGATGATTGATGTGCCTCTTGTAGATTCTCAGAAATGAACCTTAACACAAACTTTAACCACAGTTATTGAAGCATGAAATGTAGGTCAAAGTGACCAAATTATCATCCCTAGCAACATCACTCTGAAAGACGCATCTACTGACCAAAAATGATTGATGTGCAACCTGTAGTTTCTCAGATATGAACCTTAACGCAAACTTTAACCCGAGTTATTTAAGCATGAAATGTAGGTCAGAGTGACCAAATCATCATCCGAAGCAGCATCACTCTGCAAGGCTCATCCACTGACCAAAGATGATTGATGTGCCACATGTAGATTCTCAGATATGAACCTTAACACAAACTGTAACTGGATTCATTGAAGCATGAAATGTAAGTCAGAGTGACCAAATTATCATCCGAAGCAGAATCACTCTCCAAGACGCATCTACTGACCAAAGATGATTGATGTGCCACATGTAGTTTCTCAGATATGAACCTAAACGCAAACTTTAACCACAGTCATTGAAGCATGAAATGTAGGTCAGAGTGACCAAATTATCATCCGAAGCAGCATCACTCTCCAAGACGCATCTACTGACCAAAGATGAATGATGTGCCACATGTAGTTCCTCAGATATGAACCTTAAAGCAAACTTTAACCTGAGGTAGGACGAATTGGACTGACGGACGGGCGAGATGCTATATCCCCTCCCCAACTTCGTTGGGCAAAGAGATAAAAAATCAATCGAAATCTGATGAAAAATAAAGATTTGACATATTAAGAATAATGGGCTACATCGAGCGCAGCGTGATAGGACCGCAGCATGTCGACCACTGAAAACTGGAACAAGTGTAATTCAAAGTGAATGTTCAGAGCTTGTCACCGAATCTAGATGGACAGAATAAGGAGCTTGACACAGTAATTAGCTGGACACAAACAAGGGAACACAAAAATTAGCCCTTTAGATCCCTGAAAGCTAGGAACTGTATTAGTTATGCTAAATCTATTGACATACTACTGAAAGCTTAAATCGAGATGAATCCAAAGAAAAAAAATCCCAATGAAATGTGATTAAAAATAAAGATTTTACATATTTTGAAAAATTGCGATTTCAACCACTTTGACCCCTTATAGCTCAAAAACAGTAAGAGATCTGCCAAATTTGTCGACATACTTCTGAAAGCTTACAACTAGAGGTATCCAAAGAAAAAAACAATCTAAATCTGATGAAAATAAAAATTTCCCATATTTTGAAAAATTGCAATTTTGGCTCCTTTGACCCCTTATTTCTTGGAAATGGTAAGAGATACACCAAATCTGTTTATATCTTACTGAAAGCTAAAGACAAGAGGAATGTAAAGAAAAAAATCCGACAAGAGGAATGTAAAGAAAAAAATCCCATCAAAATCCGATGAAAAATAAAAACTTCATGTAATCTGAATATTTGCAATTTTGGCCCCATTTGCCCCCTCATAGCTCCGAAAGGAAACAAGTTATCAAAAATCTAATGGTTAAGAGCTATGTTATTTTTCATAAAGAATCCACTGCAAATAAAGGGCTACGCCGAGCGCAGCATGATACGACCGCAGCATGTCGACCACTGAAATTTCAACAAAAGTAGTTTAAAGTGAATATGGACACAGTTATAAGAGCTTGACACATTAATTAGATGGACACAAAAAGAAGCTTTACACAAAAATTAGCTAAAAACAAAATAGGGATAAAAACCCTTTTGATCACTTACTGATAAAAAAACCCGTAAGAGCTATGCAAAATATGTACTATCAACTAAAACTTTACATCCATAGAAATTCAAAGAAAAAAATTCCATCGAAATCTGATGAAAAATAAAGACATGACATATTTAGAAAAATTGCAATTTTGGCCCCTTTGACCCCTTGTAGCTCGGATACAGTAAGAGCCACGCCAAATCCGTTGACATTCAATGAAAGGTTAGATCTAGAGGAATCCAAAGAAAAAAATCCCATCGAAATCCGAAGAAAAATAAAGATTTGAAATATTTAGAAAAATTGCAATTTTGGCCCCTTTGACCCCTTGTAGCTCGGAAACGGTAAGAGCAACACAAAATCCGTTGCCATACTACTGAAAGGTTAGATCAAGAAGAATCCAAAGAAAAAACTTTGATCGAAATCCAATGAAAAATAATGATTTGACATATCTAGAAAAAATGCATTTTCGGCCCCTTTGACCCTTGTAGCTCTGAAACGGTAAGAGCTACATACAATCCGTTGACATACTACTGAAAGCTTCGGTCAAGATGAATCCAAAGAAAAAAATCTTATCGAAATCCGATTAAAAAATGAAGATTTACATATTTAGAAAAAATGCAATTTTGGACCCTTTGACCCCTTTTAGCTCGGAAATGGTTAGAACTACACTAAATCCGTTGGTATACTGCTGAAAGCTTAGATCAAGAGGAATCCAAAAAAAATCCCATCGAAATCCGATGAAAAATAAAAATTCTACATAATCTGCAAATTCGTAAATTTGGCCCCGTTTGGCCCCTCATAGCTGGGAAAGGAAACAAGTTATCAAAAGTCTAATAGCTGAGCGCCATATTTATTTTCCACAAGGAATCCTTTGAAACAACTGCATCAAAGTCGGACTTAAAATAAAAAAAAATATTTTTTATTTTGAGATTTGCCCCTGTTGGGCCCAATTTATCTCGTGAGCGGTACATGCTACGTGAAATCCGTTGGCATACTGCAGATTGGAAATTTCCCTAAGAGGACACTGAAACAAACCCATCAAAATCCAATAAATAATAAAGATTATACAGTCAAAAATGAGAAAACACCCAATTTCACCCCTTTTTGGCCCCTTTTTCTAAAACTGACGGGGCCATCCAACTCAAAATTAAAACCTCTGTTTACGCGTATGCCAAGATACATCATACTAAAATTTCATAATGATGCGTCCACTAGAAGCAAAGTTATGCTGTCCACAGACGCCGACAATGCCGACGCCGACGCCGTGAACACCATACCATTATACGACCGCAAAATTTTTGCGGTCGTATAAAAACTGCGATCAAAATCGGACAAAATTAAGCAAGTTAAATTTCTGAGATTCCATCTTTATTTCATTAACCGTTCATCTGACGTGAAATCGGTTGACATAACCAAGATGAGGAATTTCCTCAGAAGCACAGAGAAAGAAACCCCATCAAATTCCGATAAATAATAAAGATTCTTCAGCCTAATATATGACACCACCCAATTTGTCCATTTTTGTCCCTTTTTGAAAACGGGCGGGTCCATAATTACAAAAACCATCCCCAGCATCCCTTTTGTGCCAAGGAACATTGTGTTTAAATTTGTTAAGGAATGATCAATTGGAACTAAAGTTATTGACGAAAAACATGTGTCTACAGACGACAACGACGACGACGACAGCACCATACCATTATACGACCTCAAATCTTTTACGGTAGTATAAAAATTGCAATTTTGACTCCTTTGGTCCCTTGTAGCTCGGAAACAGTAAGCGCTACGCAAAATCTGTTGGCATATTACTGAAAGCTTAGATCAAGAGGAGTCCAAAGAAAAAAATCCAAACAAAATCCGTTAAGAAATTAAGATTTGACATATTTAGAAAAACTGCAATTTTGGCCCCTTTGACCCCATGTAGCTCGGAAACGGTGAGACATTCTACTGAAAGTTTAGGTCAAGAGGAACCCAAAGAAAAAAATTCCATCTAAATCCTCCGATGAAAAAAATTTTTTTATATAATCTGCAAGTTCGCAAATTTGGCCCCGTTAGGCCCCTCATAGCTGGGAAAGGAAACAAGAAATCAAAAGTCTAATAGCTGAGTGTCATATTAATTTTTCACAAGGAATCCATTGAAAAAACTGCATCAAAATTGGAGTTAGTAGTCTACCTGTATTGGGTTTTATTTGTATGTTTTATTGTACTATAGGGAAACGGGATAGAGAAAGGGGAGGTTTGAGTCCATAAACCGGTTTAACCCTACCGTTAACTCTTGCTAGTGCCGGTGCCAAGTCCGGCTATCTTGAGTTCCTATCGTTGTCTTTTGTCTTATTATTGTTTTTCTTGTGCAGTTTCCTGGTGGATTGTGGATAGTGGCATGATTCTGGAACGAAAAATCCACCAACAAAATAAAATGAAATGGAGCTTTCTTCCGAACTCTGGAACGAAAAATCCAACAACTAAGTAAAACGGTAGGGAGCTTTCTTCCATCATACCCAACATACTGCAAAGTTTCAAGAAAACCTTCAAAGCGTTGTCTGGTTAGAGTACGACATGTGGACGACAATTGCAATTTCAATCTTATTTGAAATAATCAAAGTCCCATAACTCTGGAACGAAAAATCCAACGACAAAGTAAAACGATAGGAAGCTTTCTTCCTTCATACAAAACAATCCTGCAATGTTTCAAGAAAAACGTTTAAAGCGTTCAATTTCAAGCTTTGTTTAAATAATCCAAGTCCCATTACTCTGGAACGACAAATGATGACCCTAAAAGATGTCTCGCCTGTCCCTGCTGGACTATTAATTGATGTGAAATCTAAGTGAACTAATCAGAAAAGTGAACATGCTCACTAGACTGTGAAATTGAGGTCAAGGACAAAAGTCACCTGCCAGACTGACATGTACTACCCAAGACCAACCTACATACCAAATATTATCAGCCTACCACTTCTAGTTATTGAGAAATGGACTTAAGCAGAAAAACTTAACATGGCCACTACACCGTCAAGGACAAAAGTCAACTGCCAGACTGACATGTACTACCCAAGACCAACCTACATACCAAATATTATCAACCTACCACTTCTACTTATTGAGAAATGGACTTAAGCAGAAAAACTTAACGTGGCCACTAGACCGTGAAATTGAGGTCAAGGTCACATGACAAATGTCAGACTGGCATATACCCAAATAAATCTTGCTATAGGACAAATATTGTGAGTCTAGAGGCTACAGTTGCTGAGAAATAGACTTGAATGTAAAAATCACTGAATCATGAAATTGAGGTAAAAAAAAACATGGCAGGTGTCAGACTGGTGCGTACCCATATAGATCTCCCTACAAACAAAATATGACGGGTCTAGGTGTAACAGTTACTGAGAAAAGGACTTGAATGTGAAACTATGTCGCAGATTTTCTAAGTTCATTGAACCATGCAATTAAGGTCAAGGCAGCACGACAGGTGTCAGACTGCCGTGTACCCATATAGATCTCACTATAGACCAAATATGACAAGTCTAGGTATTATAGTTCCTGAGAACAGGACTTGAATGTGAAACTATGTCGCAATGTTTACGTGCTTATTGAACCATGAAAACAAGGTCAAGGTCATTCAAAATATATGTTGCTGGAAAGGTCATCACTTGGTGGTGCTGTGGACCAAAGATGATGTTTGTATGTATTACCCTTGAAAAGTTATGAAGGTTTTAGAAAAGAGTTTACGCCGCCGCCGCCGCCGCCAGATTGTTATACCTATGTCTCGCTTTCAGCGACTTTCGTCGCAGGCGAGCCAAAAAATCTAACGAAAAAATTAAACGATAGGGAGCTTTCTTCCGTCATATCCAACAATACTCCAAAGTTTCCAGAAAAATGTTCAAAGTGTTCTCTAGTTAGAGTACGACGTGTGGACTAACGGACAGACAGACGGACGGACGGACGGACACTGGTATACCATAATACGTCCCGTCAAAGACGGGCGTATAAAAAGGTGGAGAAACTAATATTTTTCAAAAATTGACTAAGTCCAAGAGCCGTAACTCCATACACAGTCAACCAATCAGGACTCAACTAATACTTTATCTGTATCTCAACTATATACACTTATCTACCAAATATCAAATCGATATGTCAAGCTGTTACAGAAAAAAAAACTCCAGAAACCTAAATTGTTCAAATTTTCACCAATTCCAAGGGCCATAACTCTATACAAAATCAGCCAACCAGAACCAAATTCAAACTTGATCTGCATCTAACTTAGATATACTCATATACCAAATATCAAATCAACATGTCAAGCGGCTACAGAAAAAACTCCGAACTCTGTACAAAATCAACCGACCAGAACCAAATTCGAACTGCATTTGTTTCTCACCTAGATATACTCATACACCAAATATGAAATCAAGCGGTTAGAGAAAAAAAATCTCCAGAAACCAAAAAGTAAACGGACGTACGGTATATCATAGAACATCCATCCTTCTACGGGTGTATAAAAACCCATCCAAGGCTTTCTTTTGTACCAAAAACATTGTGGTAAAATTTCATATAAACTGATCGCTTTATATGTATCAGTAAATCCGTGTGGACTCACGACGCTGTTTGAGAGTACATGAGCCATATATCCATCAGGAAATGTCAGTAAATAGACAAATATAACATTTTCCACAAAAAAATTTGTATAGTGGGTGGACCCCCACATACGAGGCACATGTAGGGTCCTGTCCACAAGTACCTGTGCCATTACCAAAAAATGAGGACCCTAAAAGATGTCTTGCTCGTCCCTGCTTGGCCTCTGAATTGATGTAAAATCTAAGTGATCAGAAACGTGAACGTGCTAATCACTAGACTGTGAAATTGAGGTCAAAGACAAAAGTCACCTGTCAGACTGGCATGGACAGTACAGCCAGAGACTTACCATGATAAATCACTGTGATAGACATATCAATCTAATTTTTGTAATGAATGTATCTTTTTTCCTGATTGATCTATCCAGGTAATTTTTTTTTACATATCAAGTGATGAATTGCATCACTTTAAATGCAAAAGAAAGAATATTGATACATTAAACAGGAAATACAATATACACATTTCACTAAGCAGAGTGATATGTCTATCACATTGATTTATCACGGTAAGTCTCTGGCTGTACTGTACTACCCAAGACCAACGTACATACCAAATATTATCCTAACCACTTCTAGTAATTTAGACATGGACTTAAGCAGAGAAACTTAACGTGGCCACTCGACCGTGAAATTGAGGTCAAAGACAAATGCCACCTGCCAGACTGACATCAACTACCAAAGATCAACCTAGACCAACCTAAAGAACAAACTTTGCATGCCTATGTCTCGCTTTCCGTGACTCCCGACGCGGGCAAGACAAAACCTAAAGGGTCTACAGACGACGACAACGATGCAGACGACACTGACAATGACGCCGACCACAGCATCATACCATTATACGACCAAAATTTTTTTGTGTTCGTTTAAAAATACAAAGCAGGAAGAAAAACAGTGAACTAGAGAATGTGTCTTGATGCCCCGCCAACAAATTTATCACAATATTAGATAAAGTAAGTCAATCAGGCATAAAAATTAGTTCCTGGTCACTGAATCATCAGGACGTACCATTACAGATGATTGTTCAATAAACTACTGTTGAATAATGTAAAGTTACAAAGATATTCCATACTAAAGTCTTTTAAACATTAAATATTGGTCAGGTTGTAAAATTATCGTTGAATTATGTAGTATTCCAAAATTAAACATCTAGCTGTTTGAAATGAGCCTAATACAAAAATCAAACAAAGCCATTCAAGCATAAAATGGGAGTCAACGTCAACATACTGTCCAAAAATTGGGTAGTTCTCACAAAGATGAGTAATTTCATTAAACATCATTATACGTTGTGTAGTTGTTGAGGAAAGTACGTAAAAAAAAATTTACCAAAAGTCATTCAAGCGTTAAATGTAGGTAAAAGACACTTAACTGGCCTCGATTTGGATAGTTCTCATCATGTTGATTTATCTTAATGCAACAACATTGGGATAGCATGTTAAGTTGATGACAAACACGACTTAAATGCAAAATTAAACTAAAGTCATTCAAGCCTAAAATACATGCATAGGTAAAAACCACCTATTTATCAATGTTTTCGGTAGTACTCATCAAGGTACAATGTATAGTACAGCCAGAGACTTACCCTGATAAATCCCTGTGATAGACGTATCACCCTGCTTAGTGAAATCTGTATATTTTATTTCCTGTTTGATCTTTCAAAATGCTATCTTTTGCATTAAGAGTTGTGCATTCTGCCACTTGATATGCAAAAGAAATTATGTGGATAGATCAAGCAGGAAAAAAGTCATATTCATTTAAAAATTTAGAGTGATATGTCTATCACAGTGACTTATCATGGTAAGTCTCTGGCTGTACTGTAATTAATTTGATAAAACATCACGATAACTTTGAACAATGCGTACATGTAGTTGTTGAGAAATGGAATTAAACGCAAAATTTAAGAAAAGTCACTCAAGCGTAATATAAAGGTCAATGCCACCTAACTGTCAATATTTTATATAGTGCTCATCAAGGCAATTAATTTAACGTGTAGTTGTTGAGAAATGGACATTAATTCAAAATTTAACAAAAGTCACTCAAGCGTAAAATATAGGTCAAAGCTACTAGTACCTACTGTCAGTGTTTTCGGTAGTACTCATTAAGGCAATTAATTTGATGAAACATCATATTGGCATAATGCGTAGTTGTTGAGAAATGGACCTTAACTCAAAATCTAACAAAAGTCGCCAAGCGTAAAATATAGATCAAAGCTACTAGTAAATACTGTCAGTTTTTTTTGTAGTACTCATCAAGTTAATTAATCTGATGAAACATCATAATGGTATCATGTGGAGTTGTTGAGAAATGGACTTCAATGCAAAATTTTTAAAAAAGTCACTCAAGCAGAAAATTCAGGTCATGGATCCCTAATTGTTGGTGAATCTGGAAGTACTAATCAAGGTGCTTCGTGGTGGGGCATAAAAAATGTCATACCATAATGGTCCTGATATTGTACAGGTATTTTAAAACTTCTAAAAGAAACGGTGGGTCAAACCGCTTTTATGGCGTGCCAAACCTCCACTTCCATTGTGGTAATGTCCGGTAGCAACGCAATAGCAAATGACATTAAATGGCAGCTACATGATCAAGTACAACAATAAAAGCATTGTTGGACTGCTAGGTATTTACCATATATTTTTATAGCATGTACAATACATGTGACTTTCGATTTGTATGTGTTAATCAAACGACAACAATTTAAGCATTTACGGTTTGGTATATATTGAAATAATAAACTAAACACATCTATTTTAATATAACATGTATAACACTGATCAGATCTTTCCATATTGGAGGGTCTATCTGAAGTGTATTCTCATGTGCCTCCTTAAATTAGAAGACTGGCGAAATCTTTCATCACACTGATCACATTTAAAGGGTTTATCTCCGGTGTGTATTCTCATGTGTACATTAAAAGTACTCAAATGCCTAAATTTTTTATCACATTGTTCACATTTATACGGTTTATCTGCAGTGTGAATAATCATGTGTCCCTTTAAATAAGAAAACAGACTAAATCTTTTATCACACTTGCCACATTTATAGGGTTTATCTCCAGTGTGTATTCTCATGTGAGCCTTTAAATCGCATAACCAATAAAATCCTCTATCACACTGTTCACATTTATAGGGTTTATCTGCAGTGTGTATAAGCATGTGTCTTTTTAAATGAAAAACCCGACTAAATCTTTTATCACACTTTTCACATTTATAGGGTTTATCTCCAGTATGTATTCTCGTGTGTAATTTCAAATATGAAAACCTACTGAACCGTTTTTCACACTGACCACATTTGTAAGGTTTTTCTCCAGTGTGTATAGTCATGTGACGCTTTAAATGAAAAACCCGATGGAACCCCTTATCACAGAGACCACATTTGTAAGGTTTGTCGCCAGAGTGTATACCCATGTGACACTTTAAATCGTATAACCAATAAAATCCTCTATCACACTTTTCACATTTATAACGTTTTTCTTCAATGTGAGCTTTCAAATGACAAAAGTGACTAAATCTTTTATCACACTTATCACATTTATAGGTTTTATCTCCAGTGTGTAATATCATGTGTTTCTTTAAACTACTATATTGATTAAATCTTTTATCACACATGTCACATTTGTAAGATTCATCTCCAGTTTGTTTTCTCATGTGACCACAATTGAGTTGGTTATCATTCGCCTGCATGGTGTGATCTTGTAAATGTAAACTTTGATTAAATCCACTGCCACTTTTGTTACATCTAAAACTTTCATCACAGGACTGTTTTCTTACATGTTTGGAAATATCTTCAACCGTCTTATTATTCCCATTCTGCAATCCTAAACATTCTATAGTCTGACCTTTACTGACAATGTCTGTTGTAGATATGCTTTCTTCTATTATGGCACAATTATCTCTATTGCCAATTGGATGCATACTATTTTGAATCTTTAAGCGGTCAAATGCTTCTCTATCAAATATACCATTATTACTTTCTTGATCACTTCTGTGCGTTTTCTTATACATTTGAAAGATGTTACCATGGTTACAGTCATCGTACATAGCATACGTATCTTTGTCTTTGTTATTCAGGTTAAAGTTCACGTTTTGGTGAATTGTGAGATCATCTTTGCCAGGTAAGTCACAAAGATTAGCTTTGCTAAAAATTTTATTTGTAATGCGCTTGTCTGGATTCTTAGTACTTTTGTGGTTGTAATTATTGCAAGTTGCATCAAATGTGTTCATTTCATTTCTGTCACCGCTAGAGATGTCAAATGTATTCCGTTTTACCCCACGATGTGATTTCTTATGTTTAAAATTAATTTTTTTCTTGCAGACAACACAAGAGCCTGACTCTACTTCTGTGCATAATTTCTTATGTGCTTGTAACAGTACCACACCAATCACTTTTTCAATCACACTCTTCACTGAATCTTGCTCCATTTCTAGAAAATTCTACAAGCATCTGTCGGTCTCTGGAATCATTTGAAGTCTACCATATTCTGATTTCCTGCAACAAATATTAATAAGATTGAATTGCAAAGGCTATAGAATGAATAGATATACTGTTTTTGGAAGGGTATTTGTGGAAAGCAACAAAAATGTCACACCGAGTGCTAATTTTTTTTTATTTATTTATTTATTTTTTTTTTTGTTTTGTTCTGTTTTTTTTTCGCAAAAAGTGTGTTTGTGAAAAACAAGTAATGTTAAACTGCGTGTTCAGTTTTGTTTTTTGCAAATATGTCTTAGTGAATATGCAATTTATCTTTATTTATGGTAGAACTATGATATTATCATGTGGTCATTTCTGAATATACCGTAAACATGCTAAATAAATTGATTTACTGATACTTACCAGGCTACATATTTCCATTATGACCGACAAACTGTACTTGGAACGAAAAGTTCAGTGCTTATTCAAGTAATAATCAGTAACAAAAAAATCAATAAATAAGGGCTACCCAAAGCAAAGCAATCTATTTGATCACTTCACATAAAACAAGGGTATAAAAGAACTGGTGATGACACAAAAAGACTGTGTGCATTGTAAACATATTATCTTGAATCTGTTAGCAAACCCAAGTAACACACTGCAAAATAAAAGCTCCATGAACATCACAATCGACCAAGTGCAAATCGATGGCATCATTATCCGAGTCTAAACAATAGATGCGATTCTGATAAAGAAATTATTACTGTCATAAAATTACGACAGTAATAATGACTTTTTTCATGCAACAATCGCATATATTGTTTCGACTATCATTATGATCTCGTCAATTCGCAATTGGTTGATAGCGTATATGATACGACTGCATCATGTCAACCACTGAAGTTTTTAGCTGGACACACACTAGGGAACATTACAAGCATAATACATGTAATAATAGTATTCACAGAAAGATTCAAACCAATCTTGCAAGACTAGCTGTTTTATTTTCGGCATTTTGCATTTCGGCAATCTACATAAAGGACCTTCTTTCATCATTACTGTAAAGTTTGGTTCAATTTGCTTCAGTAGTTTTAGAGGAGATAGCAAATATATGCTTTTCCCATAGGGTACCATGTTAAACTATGATCTGCGCTGGCGGCCATGTTTTTTTGGCGGATCTTACAAATTTCGGCAATCTACATAAATGACCTTTCATACATCTTTCCTGTAAAGTTTGGTTGTTTCAGAAGAGATACAAAATGTAGCCAAGATGTGCATTTTCCCATAAGGTCCCATGTTAAACAATGTTTGGCCCTGGCGGCCATGCTTTTTGGCAGATCGAAAAAAATTTTGGCAATCTTTGTGAAGGACCTACCATTCATCATTCTTGTAAAATTTGGTTACAATTGGTCCAGTAGTTTCAGAGGAGATAGTCAAAATGTGAAAAGTTTACAGACGCTGACCGACACAAAGTGAAGGCAAAAGCTCACATGGCCTTTGGCCAGGTGAGCTAATAAATTAAGCAGTGCACAACACAACTTTGATTCGTCTGTTCACTAGATTTTATTCGTCTGTTAGTCTTAAAATTTTACCTGTTCAGGCTGTTATCAGTACAAATACTATTTTTAGTTACAATTTTAATTAGCAAATATTTCTATAACAATTTGACTAATTAACACATAAAAGTACACGGACATCATGAGTTCAGTTGTTTTTGCAAACAAGCAAACACAAATTTTGTAAAGGAACCAATGAGTAAAAACAATAT
Organism: Modiolus philippinarum; assembly: GCA_002080025.1. Classification (NCBI taxonomy): domain Eukaryota; kingdom Metazoa; phylum Mollusca; class Bivalvia; order Mytilida; family Modiolidae; genus Modiolus; species Modiolus philippinarum. The sequence goes on from MJUU01042422.1 coordinate 48,204, forward strand.
ACATCTCCCACCTCTCTGAGGCGGGGAGATATAATCATTCCTTAAAACACATCACATGGAGGCTGCATACCATTTTTTCAAATTAATCCCTCCATCAAAAGCTTAGAAAATTGTGACAGAAATAAATTTTCGGACAAACAGACGGACAGACAGAGAAGGTGAATGCAGTATACCCCACTCTCTAAGGAGTGGGGGCATAAAAAAACATGCAAAAACTTATCTTGACCTTTTATCAATGTAGTGTACAAAGCACAATTTATACACTGTTTATACTGTTATAAGGACAAACTCTTGATTACAAAATGTAGTTGTCAAAAAAGTAATTGAAGCCATATATCTGCACGTTGGATTCAAAAATACAATTTGACATGTTTGAAATGCCAACTTTTGAAACGAATAACATGATAAAGGTGTTTTATTACCAAGTGTCTAATGTGACTCAATCATTTTATGTCTATCCAAGGGCAGATCTAGGCAATTTGAAAGGGGGGGGGGGGTTCCAATAAGAAATGTAAGGAAATTTCACCTAGCGGAACGAGGTGCAGAAATTTTCAGGATATTTTCCTAGTAAAACACTAGGAAATTCATTAAAATATACATGGTTGTCCAAAAAAATGGGGGTTCTAAACCCCCCCCCCCAGCTATTCCATAATTTTTTTTTCATGTTCTAAAATATCGTAGTATTCAAAGTAATCTCCTATTCATATTATTAATTTTTAATAATTTGAGTAGAAGAATAATACTGACCCTCATAGATGAAGACTTACCCACTAAGATTAATAATGACACTCTGAAATTAAGAGTGACCCACGAGGATTAATAATTTGACACTTCAGGTTTTGTCCATCCTAAGTGGATAAGTATGTTAATCTCAGTGGGTCACTCTTAATCTCAAAGGATCATTATTAATCTTGGCGGGTCAGTCTTAATCTTCAGGGGACAGTATCATTCTCCTACACAAATTATTAAAAATTATTTTCACTTACACTATACTGTTGTAGGTTACAAGTGCGCAAATATATTTACAATGCATTTTCCATAGGAGGGTTTCCCTGTTTGGCGATGATCTAAAAATAGACGAAGGCTTTTTTCGATCCCCAGGGTCCTGAAAATGAAAAGTACTTATTATCCCCCGCTTAGCGAAAACAGGGGGGGGGTTATGTAATGCAGTCCGTCCGTATGTACTACTTAAGTACGTACGTATGTGTGTAGTGCTCCTCGATAGCTCTGGAACTATAAGAGGTAGAAATTTGAAACTTGGCACCATACTAGAGTATGATCTGAACTAGCGCGCTAGGGTTCGGAGTTACTGTCAAACGCCCTAGGGGCAAATTATGGGCGAAAATGAATTTTCGCGATATCCAATAATCGGAGAAATCTCCAAGGCTATTTGGGCTAGAAAGTT